>JAHHZJ010004121.1:0-189049 GCA_021437245.1 Aegilops speltoides | reverse complement strand
TACAGAGAGGCCGAGGTTATCCTCCTTTTCAGAACCAAAAAAAAAAAAAACAGAGCAACACAAACTTAACTGATCGTGCAGTACTGAACCATCCAAAGGGGATTCTGATATCTGAATTGGAATATATCTGAAAGATATCGTCGATGGAGCCGTATGATCGGTCGATCGCACGTACATCGGTTGCTACAGGCCAGAGACGTCGCTTCGACGGACGGACGGAACAGGAGGGGCACACTGTTGAGTTAACAAAAAGAAGCATAGCATCGGATCCATATGCTGCTGCTGTCTCTGATCGATCAATCCTTTTCCCATGTCAACCGTTGCCTTTTGCGATTTATACGCATCCGGCAGGGACAGTGCATGGGATCTATCTATCTATCTAGGCAATATTGTAATGCGTGATTCAGCCTCAGTTGTCAGATGTCACTACACTGAGAGAGAAGAGAGAAAGGAACAATTCCATTCCAGTGACTGACACCGACTGACAACTGATTCTCCCATGCACTTGGCTGGCTATGGGAAGCTAGGCCTAGATAGGTCAGGTTTCCAATTCATCTCATGTCATCTCATTTATGCCTTTTCCGCTTCATCCCCACTCTTCTTTTCCCACCTCTGGTCTCGATCCACAGTTTGGGATGCAATCTTTGGCGAAGATGCATGGGTAACCATGCATTGGTAACCGGATGTGATAAAGGTTTTTGTTCTGTTTTCCCTGTGAAATATTAGTTTAGTTCAGCTCATGGTTTATTCTCGCCGACCAGATTCTATTCTATGTTCACTTTACTTCACCTTTAACCATTATGCCGGCCCCAAGTACAGATGCTTCGAAGATAGAAATGCTCGCAACATTAGAGATTTTACTTAGATAGACGAAAAGTTGTTTATCTATCTTTTTTACCTTTTTAGTTACGATCATGGGACAAATTTTACTATTTAGGATAAATCGAGTCGCATAGAATTAAATGTTTTCACTGCAAAATGTTAGTTTATTTCATCTCATGGTTTATTGTTGCCGACCAAATTCTATTCTCGTTCACTTTACTTTTAACAGTTATGCCAGCTGCACCCAAGTACAGATGCTTCGATGATGAGAATGCTTGAGATAGTATTTAGTTACATAAAGGGTTTATTCTCTCCTTATTTTCTTTCATTTACAACCGTGGGAAAATTTCATTCTATTTTATTAACACAGTCACATCGCATTTACACCCATGGTTACAATCTTGTTAGTACAACAGTCGTCTCACAATAGGTTGTTTCTCCCCGGCTTGACATCTGCGTGCTCGCAGCGATGAACTGAAGTGGAGATGACACGCTCAAAGAATCCTGCAAAGAGGAAGCCATAGGGTGAGCTGCAACCTTCATTTGAAATTGTACTATTACACATTGTTCTTGGGCTTGTCAAACCAGCGTTTAGCACCCGTTGCACCTCGAACACACCCTAAACCATATAGTCATAGTGGATGGGTTCGGTAAAGTTTTCTGGTCGATTTTGCTACGAAACCTATGTTATTATTTTCATCTCATTGTTTATTCTTGCCAAACAGATTCTATTCCACGCCCACTATAACCGTTTGCCGGCGATGCCGACACCAAGTATAGATGCTTCTAAGATTGAAATGCCATGACATAGGATAATTTAGATAGATAAAAAGTTGTCTTCCATTTTTTACTTCTCATTTATGATCATTTAGTATTTAGGACAACCCAAGTCACATTTTGCCCCATGATTATGACCTTGCCGCACGAGTACCTTCCATCTCACATATTGGTCGTTTCTCCACGGCATGATAGATCAGCTGACTAGATTATCAACTTGGACACATATTGTCTAGGTATGTTTTCCCGAGTGATGTTATGGCCCTGGTAACACAGTTCTGACCAGAGTGAATTCATCTCATCAGTCATACCACATCTCTATTTGCGCGCAACCAATGGCGAACTGAGGTGGAGATGATGTGCTTGAAGAATCTCGTGAAAAGGAAGCCACAGGGTGAGTTGCAATTTGCAACCTTAAAGTGACATTGTGTTATGCAATCTTGAGCTCTTCAAATAAACATTTCACCACCATTGCAGGTCGGACCCAGTGCACCAACCCTAAAACCTCACCGTAGACATTATGCCGCCTCACTGATGCTAAAGTTTTAATTATTTTCATCTTATTGTCCATTGGTTCCAAATTAGATTATATTCCAAATCAACCTAAACTATTATACCAGACCTAAGTACATATGCTTAGAAGATAAGAAACCTGTGTGCCATATTTATTAGGTAAAGGGTTATTCTATATTTCAACTTTGGTTTACAGCCATGAGACATTTTTTCTCTTTTAAAACATAGTCACATTTTACCACCATGATAATGATACTGTGACAATTTCCATTTCATTTTGTTTGTTCACCAGATGTAACAAGCGATCCTAGCATGTTAGAATACCACAACGACTGACTAGCCACACAATAGAAAGACCTGTTGTCTAGGTACGTCTTATCAAGGCCCAATGACCTAGATTTTACCCAAGGGCACCACATTACCTGTGCATACCAATTCCTCTATATACATTCATGACTACACAATACAAAATAAAGCAAAGATGATGTATGTTGTTCCTGCAGTAGTCGTTGGGTTTGCCCAAAGAGAAAGAATAAAGTAGATAGCAGCAAAGCTTTTTCTCAGTTAAGAATTAAGTTTATCGAACCAGTAGGAGCTTCTAAACTAGCAAGATAAACAACGTCTGCACACAAACAAGATAAAAACTTGCACCCAACATGGCAAGAGGGTTGCCATGCCCCTTGTCTTGCTAGTTACAAGATTAAAAGCAAATAAAGATGGATAGTGGTAAAGTGAAACGGCAAATAAAAGAGCAATATTGTAGAAGAATGTATTAATAGAGAATAGACCGAGGCGCCATAGGTTCACTAGTGACATAAAACTCTCTCAAAAATAGGCGAACAACATGATAAACAAAATATTGAGCAACTGAAAGATTGTAATATTTATGACCATGATCATTCATGACATAATCTAATATAGGCATTACGTATGTGATAAGTAGACCATTAATTCGACTACGTCTACTACTAATACTCAACCCCAAAACCACTATCAGCATGCATCTCATGGTATTAAGTTTGCAAGAAACAGAGTATCGCAATAAGAAAATGACATAATGTAGATAGGAAGAAGTCAATTAATATGACGAAAATATGTCGTCTTATCCTTAGTGGCAACAATAAAATACGTGGCTTAGCCCTTTTTATCACCGGGTTAGAGTACCGCAAGGTTAAACCCACTACAAAGCACCATTGTCACTAAAGAAAAATCAATCGAACTTGACCAAAGAAGATAGATAGATCGGAGAGCAATACAAAATTATTTAATTATGCAGCAACAAAAGTCAAATAGATTCAATTGAATTAAATGAAGAATGTCATCATAAAGTGACAATTCATCATGTCCTAATACACACACCATCGATTACATCGAATTGATCTCGATCAAGAAGGAGAACATGATATTGAAGATCCAAATGAGAGAGAGAACCATCTATCTCCTACAATGGACGCACATGTCCTAAAAGAACTACCGACACATCCTAACTAGTTCCATTAGCTAGTGCATGAGGCTTAACACCAAACACACACTACTAGGGAAAAGCCTAGTAGTAGCGCGGATTAAATAGCTACACTAGTAGAAAAGGGGGCAATGGTCCAGGCCGGTCCAGCCTATTAGTCCCGGTTCAAATCAGAACCGGGACCAATGAAACATCGGACCGGTTCGTGAGCCCCGGGGCGGCCGGGCCACGTGGGCCATTGGTCCGGTTCGTCTGGACCTATTGGTCCCGGTTTGTGGGACGAACCGGACCATTGGTCCTGCTCGAGCCCAAACCTATTGGTCCCGGTTGGTTGCTTGAACCGGGACCAATGGGCTCCATTAGTCCCGGTTGATGGCACGAACCGGGACTAAAAGTTGGTGCCGTTGCGACTGAGTTTAGTCCCACCTCGCCAATCAAGGGGAACGGACTGGTTTATAAGCCCTCCTCTCTACTTTATCGAGCTCCTCCGATAATGAAAATAGATGCGCTTATATAGGTAATTTAGCATAAATTCATACGGATTTCTCTTGAAATTGTTATGAATTTAAGTTGAATTTCCTCTATAAGCGCATCTGCACTCATTTCTGAGTAGTTTTTTTCTTTTTCTGCTATATTTATTTTTTCTTTTTATTTCTGAGTTGTAATAAGCCATAAAAATAAGCATATATGCTCCTTTTTACTATAGTTAATCACAACTATTTTTGCTTCTATTCATTTATGAGTAGTTTTTATATAGTTTTTCTTTTTCTGCTATATTTATTTTTTCTTTTATTTCTGAGTTGTAATAAGCCATAAAAATAAGCATATATGCTCCTTTTTACTATAGTTAATCACAACTATTTTTTGCTTCTATTCATTTATGAGTAGTTTTTATATAGTTTTTCTTTTTCTGCTATATTTATTTTTCTTTTTATTTCTGAGTTGTAATAAGCCATAAAAAATAAGCATATATGCTCCTTTTTACTATAGTTAATCACAACTATTTTTTGCTTCTATTCATTTATGAGTAGTTTTTATATAGTTTTTCTTTTTCTGCTATATTTATTTTTTCTTTTTATTTCTGAGTTGTAATAAGCCATAAAAAATAAGCATATATGCTCCTTTTTACTATAGTTAATCACAACTATTTTTTGCTTCTATTCATTTATGAGTAGTTTTTATATAGTTTTTTCTTTTCTGCTATATTTATTTTTTCTTTTTATTTCTGAGTTGTAATAAGCCATAAAAATAAGCATATATGCTCCTTTTTACTATAGTTAATCACAACTATTTTTGCTTCTATTCATTTATGAGTAGTTTTTATATAGTTTTTCTTTTTCTGCTATATTTATTTTTTCTTTTTATTTCTGAGTTGTAATAAGCCATAAAAATAAGCATATATGCTCCTTTTTACTATAGTTAATCACAACTATTTTTTGCTTCTATTCATTTATGAGTAGTTTTTATATAGTTTTTCTTTTCTGCTATATTTATTTTTTCTTTTTATTTCTGAGTTGTAATAAGCCATTAAAAATAAGCATATATGCTCCTTTTTACTATAGTTAATCACAACTATTTTTTGCTTCTATTCATTTATGAGTAGTTTTTATATAGTTTTTCTTTTCTGCTATATTTATTTTTTCTTTTTATTTCTGAGTTGTAATAAGCCATAAAAAATAAGCATATATGCTCCTTTTTACTATAGTTAATCACAACTATTTTTTGCTTCTATTCATTTATGAGTAGTTTTTATATAGTTTTTCTTTTTCTGCTATATTTATTTTTTCTTTTATTTCTGAGTTGTAATAAGCCATTAAAAATAAGCATATATGCTCCTTTTTACTATAGTTAATCACAACTATTTTTTGCTTCTATTCATTTATGAGTAGTTTTTATATAGTTTTTCTTTTTCTGCTATATTTATTTTTTCTTTTTATTTCTGAGTTGTAATAAGCCATAAAAATAAGCATATATGCTCCTTTTTACTATAGTTAATCACAACTATTTTTGCTTCTATTCATTTATGAGTAGTTTTTATATAGTTTTTCTTTTTCTGCTATATTTATTTTTTCTGAGTTATAATAAGTCATTACAAATAAAAAGAGACGCAATGCTCGTTAATCTGCTTCAACCCTTTCGGGATAGTGTCAATCGCACCGCACATAGCTCATGCGTCTACCGTATCCCGCAAGGGTTGAAGCCGACCAACGTCTTGAGAGCATTGAGCATCTTCGTCATTGTATCTCGCACTCGGGGCTTATAAACAGTGCGAGTGCCTCTCGCTTGCGAGGTGGGACTAAAACGAAAGCTGCTGGAAGAATCAAAAAAAAGTTGCGAGACCATTGGTCCCGGTTGGTGGCACCAACCGACCAATGTTCGAACTTTGTCCCGGTTCGTGGCCGCAACCGGACCAATGCCCTCTTTAGTCCCGGTTTGTGCCACCAACCGACCAATGGTTCGTTCCCGCCTTTGGGCTGCTGAAAAAAGTCTTTGGTCGGTTGGTGGCACAAACCGACTAAAGATAACATTGGTCCCGTTGGTGCCACGAACCGACAAAAGACTTTGCTATATAAGTAGCACTTAGGATTTCGAACCGCATCCCCACTTCGATCTCCTGCTCGCTCGCCATCCCCCCCGCCCCGACACTGCCGCCGCCCGCCAACGCCGCTGCGCCATACCTCGCTCTGCTGCCGCCGCCGTCGCCGCCCTGCCTGCGCATGCCGTCGGCCACGGCCATGCGCCCGACGCCAGACGTCGCCCGCCCGACCCGACGATCGACCACCCGACGCCGTCGCGCCCCGCCCGCCCGGCGCCGCCGACGCCCGCCCAGACGCCCTGCCCCCACACAAGACTCACCTCGCCGTCGCCAGGCAGTCTTCTTTTTTTATTTTTCTTAGATTTGTTTTAGATTTTTTTAGTTCATAGATATTTTGTTATATTAGATTGTGTAATTTAGATATGTAGTTAATGTAGATTGTGTAATTAATTTGTTAGTTTTTATGTTAGATTTTTTTTCCTGTAAAAAGATTTGTGCATATTATGTAAGATTTTTATGTTAGATTTTTTATGTTAGTTTCTTTATGTTAGTTTCTTTATGTTAGTTTTTTTCTGTAAAATTTGTTCATATTATGTTAGATTTTTATGTAAGGTTTTTATGTTAGTTTTTTTCTGTAAAAAGAATTGTTCATATTATGTAATATTTTTATGTAAGTTTCTTTATGTTAGTTTCTTTATGTTAGTTTTTTTCTGTAAAATTTGTTCATATTATGTTAGATTTTTTATGTAAGGTTTTTATGTTAGTTTTTTTCTGTAAAAAGAATTGTTCATATTATGTAATATTTTTTATGTTAGTTTCTTTATGTTAGTTTCTTTATGTTAGTTTTTTTCTGTAAAATTTGTTCATATTATGTTAGATTTTTTATGTAAGGTTTTTATGTTAGTTTTTTTCTGTAAAAAGAATTGTTCATATTATGTAATATTTTTTATGTTAGTTTCTTTATGTTAGTTTCTTTATGTTAGTTTTTTTCTGTAAAATTTGTTCATATTATGTTAGATTTTTATGTAAGGTTTTTATGTTAGTTTTTTTCTGTAAAAAGAATTGTTCATATTATGTAATATTTTTATGTTAGTTTCTTTATGTTAGTTTCTTTATGTTAGTTTTTTTCTGTAAAATTTGTTCATATTATGTTAGATTTTTATGTAAGGTTTTTATGTTAGTTTTTTTCTGTAAAAAGAATTGTTCATATTATGTAATATTTTTATGTTAGTTTCTTTATGTTAGTTTCTTTATGTTAGTTTTTTATGTTAGTTTCTTAGATTTAATTAATAAGACTACTTTTATTTAACTATATATAGAAGTAGTTCCTGTCGACGTCGGCGATGCCTATCCCATCCTCCTCGCTGTCGTCGAGTCGGCGATGGAGGCCTGCTTGATCGGGGTCATGTTCGGGACTGGGCTCACTGGTTGGTATTGGGAGGTGTTACCTTTCGGGGACGTAGTAGGTTGGTGAGGAGGCAACCCGTTGTTGACCGATCCTTGTTTGGTGGCGGTCGCGTGGGCGATGGCGGTGGTGAGGCATCCGGACACCGCCAGCGTCGATACCGTCGGGCGCTACGGTTCTAGTTTTATTAGTGATAATATTCGATGATGTACGGACACCAAGAGATGATGTAGTATTCAACCCGTATGTACATCGATCATCTATAGTCAACCCGTGATTTATAATAATGATCTAGTTTAATATTTGAATTATGAACGTGGGCGAAATGTCGTCCTCATCGGCGCACGAAAATCGCTGGGAGTGCGATTGGTGCCACGATGACCGAGGTATGTGCGACAGATTCATTGAGCTGGAGGAAGATCGGCGATTCAGCATTAAGCTCGAGGAGACTTGCGATGTTCATACGGATGCAACGCATTTACAATAGTTTTTTTCGTAATTAAGCACGACTTCAACTATTTTAACGTGTAATTTTCATCTTTTCAATTTGACTAGCTTATCCCATGCTTTGCAAGACGCTATGTCTTGGAGAGGATGGATTTTGAAGACCATGAAAATTTCAAACAAAAAAATTGTCCTAAGTACCGAACATGATGTGGATTTTCAAGTAAAGCTGTACAATGCTCAGAGTGTAACCCATTTTGGTTGCAAAATTGGGATGCATTTTGCAAGATGTATGGTCTTGATGAGGGTATGATTATCACCATGGATCTTGGTGATCCTACAATCGAGCAAGAGACACCTACGATTTGGGTCTTTGTGCATACACCTCCAGTTCTTCCCTCATGTGAGCTAAGCATAGTTATTAAGTAATTTATATTGTTTATTTCAAAATATATAGTTGACAACTTATCTCCATTGACAGCTTATTTTCATTCTTCAAAGAATGTGCGGAAGATGGTAGACAGAACATACTACAACGAAGGCTGCGAATTAACTTATCGGGAGAAAGCGACATCTAGTCGGATTTTGTAGAGATCTTGAGAATTACAATATCTACAATCAAACTCCTCAACATTATGGTCAATACGTGCCACTAGTGCACGTGTTGAACTACGGTAACTACCATGGAGATACCTTGATACGATTATTTTTACTATTACAACATCCGTGCATCTTTTTGCACACTTCTAATTAAACTAGTACATCATTGCTAACTACGGTTATTACTATGTTTTTCAACAGATAATCCCGAATGAGTGTGTCCTCATCTGATGTATACGCGTGGTAGCCTTCATGTTTTGAACATACTACCAGGTCGTCCCTACTGAATCTCAACTGTCCATATCGGGTTTCTAAAAGAAGTGGAGACATAACAATCAAAGAATGGAAAAATGTATGGACAGTCGTAAGGAGCTTCTTGGAAGCAATAAGCAGCGAAAGGCAAGAATTGGAGACAGGATGATCGCCATTCTTCATAATGGAGAGTCAGGGTCTATATTGTTTTATGCTATTTTACCTTAAGGGTGTTTTAGGTCCTATACCTAGTAATCGATGATCATGTGCTAAGAACAATTATATATGTAGGGTTGGGTTCGATGACTATATACGTACGAGGATGATGATCGTATGACTTATTATTAATAACGAGCTAGTAGAAGTAGTATGATGATGCATGATTAGTAGGACTTTATTATATACATATATATGATGATGATGCAAAGCATGCATGAGCCATGTCATATATATATCTGCGGGTGCAATGAACATATAAGCGTTGATAAACCAAGGACGAAGATAAGAGAGGACACTTCTCTCTATTAGCTAGCTATAAATAACAACCTAAAAATAAACCACAAAACCCTAAAGCAGCCACTTTCTTAAAAAAAAAGAAGACTTTTGGTCCCGGTTGGTGCCACCAACCGACCAAAGACCTCCGACCGGGCTCGGTGCACGCCGCCACGTGGAGTTACATTGGTCCCGGTTCGTCTCGAACCGGGACTAATGTCTGGTGGCATTAGTAACGACCCATTAGTCCCGGTTCATGAACCGGGACTAAAGGCCCTTACGAACCGGGACTAATGGGTTGTTTTCTACTAGTGGCTAGTAGTAGCGCCGGCACCCGCGCTACTACTACGGCGCTACAACTAACTTATAGTAGTCTGCTAGTAGTAGCATGGGTGCCACCCACGCTACTACTATTAATTTCAAAAACAAAAAGAAAATTCTTGATGTCGTGCGTGCTGTCAATGGCAGCAGTGGTTCGATCCAGCGATAGGAGGGGTCGCCGGAGCTGCGAAGGGCAGCAGCAGACTAGATCCAGCGCCAACTGCTGCAGAGGGCCCAGATCCATGGCCGAGCAAGGCGGCAACGTGGGGCTCCCCTTCGCAGCCAAGGCAGTGAGCTCCTGGTCATCCATGGCGATGACCTACACGGGCAAGGACATGGGAGGGTGAGTCAAACCAGAGGGAGGGAGATAAAAAAGCAAAACTAGGGAGAGAGGAAGGAGTTGGAGGTAGCAGCGGGGTTGGTCGCCGGTGGTGAGGTGCTCCGGCGTGGTGGCATGGAGATGCGGGGAAGATCGGCGAGCTCCGGGACGCCGGCTGGTGCGAGGCGGCCTGCCTCTTTTGGCGCCATGGAGGAGGAGGCACGCATGCATAGGAGGTCTATGTGAGAGCCTATGGAGAGAGAGAGAGAGAGAGAGAGAGAGAGAGAGAGTGACAAGGGAGAGGAAGGATTTGGAGGAGGAGATGGGGATTTTAGGGCTCTTCAAAAACCATGTAGCTAGTAGCAGCGTGGGTTTATAGCCCTCACTAGTACTATCAACTTAGTAGTAGCATGGGTTTATACCCCTCGCTACTACTAGGGGGGGGACATGGTAGAGACCGCTTAGTAGTAGCGAGGGGTAAAAACCCGTGCTACTACTATTAACTTAGTAGTAGCGAGGGGTAAAAACCCGCGCTACTAGTAAGTAGCAGTAGCAAGGGGTATAAACCTGTGCTACTAGTAAGCGTCTACCTATAAGCTTTTTCCTAGTAGTGACAACTAGCCGGTATAGGAGGCGCACACCCTTCAAAAGTAACAAGATAAGGCTTCTTGGTGATCAATATATTGCTTGTACTTGAAAACATAATCTTCGCCACACTCAGGCTCTCATAAGATGAAACCTTGAAAAGTTGACTTGAAAGCAAAGGGGATAAGAGAGATTAGAAGGTTTGGCATGGATGTTGGAGTAGAAGATCCTTTCAACCATATGACTTGGTGGCTCTCTCTTAGAAGTGGAATTTTGAAATTAAGTTTTTTTATCAAGTGGGATAGGTACGGGTATATATAGGATAGGCCCAGAATTCTGACTATTACACCGACTAATTGATCAACTCGAAGGCTCTATATAGAAGCACAAAGTGGCAACTTTTGAATAGCTCAGAGGATCCAACCAGATTGTGTCCAGAGGCTCCAATGAGCACTAGCACAACTGCCCACGCTGTTGGCCATCATTCAGAATTTCATAACTAGGTGAGTTCAATGGTTCATACCAGTATATAGAGGATTGCACAAACGGTTTGGTGGTTCCCAGTGGAGTTGTGTTGGAGGTTCTAAATGGAGTGAGAGGTTCCAAATGAATTTTGCTTGGTGGATCTGAATAATGTGAAGCATGAGAGGTAGTAGGTAAGTGATTGAGGTGTCTGGCTGATTTTGGAGTTTAGTCTCTAAGCACTTTGTTCCGGAATCCTAGGTCTTTGCATGACTGAGATGCATAGAACAACCAGGGCTGAACCATTACAAGACATGAAGATAACACCTACAAGTAAACTTCCTACACAGCAACGCCTTCAATAAGGGATAACTGTCCTCGCACCATCATTACCACGTCCAGCCAGAGACCATACGGAGAAGGATTTCAATCCTGATTGCCAAGACCGGTCAATGAAGACCAACACAACAAGTAGACAACGCTTTCAACGAGGTAACAATGCAAGTTCGTCGCTACTGAGCCCGAACGATAAGGGCAGGGACAAGAGTTTTCACTCGGACATTAAGCGATCAACATCTGGATGATTGGTCTTTCAATAGTTGCCTCCACTAGTACTCCACGCGAGGGAAAAAGCAAGAGCAAATTGGTACGACATCTTCAGACCTTCGTCACACAAAACTGTAGTGGGCAGGAGTGATACAAAGTCTTGGACAAAAGTGACAATTTGTACAACCTTATGGTATGCATCCTTGTGGCCGTATAACATATGAGATGGATGATGAAACCAAAAGACCAACAAGTAGGGCTAGCTCTAACGCCGCCGACCATGCAGGTAGGCATGGACTAAAATGCCAAGGGATAACACATATCCAACGACATGTCCAGTGTCTTTCTTTCTTCCTTTTGATGAAATCTCTCCCATATGCACAACTAAGAGAAGATCAAGAAAGCAAAGATCCTTTTTCTGAAATGCCAAGAGATAACACATATCCAAAAATGCGCTGATTTCCTTTTTGCTCAAAATCCACAACTACCTACCTGCACAATCAAGAGTAGAGGACAAAGGAGGAAAACATCTCCTTTGTTGCTGCCTTTGAGGAAAGAAAAGGAAGGAGGACCATGGATGGATTGATAGGTGTAGGTGGCTGGCTGGGGCACCTATGATTGATAGCGCACCGGCACACTAGCAACCGCTAGCAAAAGATGAGGTGAGGTGGTGGGTCGCACCGCTACACCGGTACACACACACACACACACACACACGCAGAGGCAGACACTTGCATGCTACCCACAGCACACAACACAGTTCTATCTGTTGCTGCTGCAGTTGTAACCAATCTGGCCTGGTCTGGTCCGGTCACCTTTTCCGCCGATGATGGCGAAACCAAAAGCCGTACCTGAGACGATTCTCTCTTCCCTCGCTGTCTTAACCCTAAACCTTTCTTGCATCTTCATCCATCCAATGGACAAACCCTGCCCAGTCGTCTTCTTCTTCCTCTCACGCGACGCCCGACGTTGCTCGCCCGGCCGCTCGCCGCATATCTTCCTGTCCTCGGGCCTCTGCCTGCGTCCCCGCGTGCGTTTGTACACCGGCGTGAATCTGGCGCCCGTGCTCACCTTCCTGCTGGCTACCACCACGAGGTCCAAGTCGCCGAAGCTCCGCACGGCTAGCGGGGCCGCATAGTTCGCCGGCACGCTCGTGTCGCTGGCGGGCACCATGGTGCTCACCTTCTACGGTTCTACCGCGGCGTCCACCCACACCCACCATAGCGCCCACCAGCTGCACTACTCGGCTGCTTCGCCGTCATGGGCAGCCACCGGCCCTGGCAGCGGCAAGCGGTGAACGCTGGGAACGGTGGTGATCCTGGGCCTCTCCTGCTTGTTCCTGCTGCACAGCCGGCTCCCGCCCCAAATACGCCTACGTCTACTCACGCAAACAAAAATTTGGACTTTTGCTGCATGTAAGTCGCCTTATCTAGAAAAACATGTAAGTCGCTTGAAAATTTGTTTTGGGTAAGTCAATTTGTTGGTCATTGGATTAAGATCTAACCGTCGTCCCTTCTTCCTCCCCCAACCATTTCTTCTCTCGCAAAATAGGTTTACCCAAATTACAAATTCAGTCAACTTACATGCAGTTATTGTGGATGACAATACTCATTGTTGAGTATATTGACTATTAGAAAGTATAGGATAGACTAGGATTTGGTTCTGTCTTGTCTTGTACTCCAAGTTGATCTTTGTACTCCTATATATATGGCCATGTGGCTGAAGCAATAAAAACAACTATTCCACCAATCCTCCTCTCTCCCTTCTAACATGGTATCAGCCTAACCGATTCAAACCTTAGCCGCCGCCCGCCGCTTCCACTCCGCGCCGCCCCCGGGACGGTCGGTCTCCTTGATCGCCGCCGGGGGCCGCGCGACCCATACCTAAGGTTCATCCGCGCGATCTCGTTGATCGGCTGCCCTAAAGAGTCTTTTTCCCGATCCATTGATCGGAGGTTTTTCTCTCTCTCGCCGGTCGTCTTGATCGGCGGTTCTTTTTTGGTTTTCCTATCTCAGATCGGTTTGCGTCGCCCACCGCCGTCATCGACTACCCTCTACTCCGACTTCGGCGTCGACTACACCGGCCATTACTCGGACAAGGCGACCGTGCGCGACACGGCGACCGGTAACAGCCGTTCGTCCGCTCACTGGTCGTCATCTTCCTGTTCCGAGACTCCAGCAACCACATCTCCAACCGGATCGGATTGATTGCTCCAGTGCGGCAGGCTCATGATGCTCAGTGAGTCAGGTTCGCTGGTGCGGCGGTCGATCGAGCTGTCCTATGCTGACGGATGTCCCGCGTCGCGTGGCCGAGAGAACTTACAGCGCTGCACGCGGGCGTTGAGCTGGTGTGGCCGGCCGCTCACGATGGCTCAACGAGCTACGTACGTTGTCGCACGGACAACCACACGCGTTGCATCATGCATTGGGGTGCTTTGCGTGCCTGTACTTGTTTATGCACGACGCATGCGTGTTTCCGTCCGACCACGCGAGTACGTCGCTTGTTGTCTGACCTCTTCCGTCTTGTTTGTCGCGTCTTCGGCCTGATCAACCGCACGCGTGATTTCGCAAGATGCGTGAAGATCGTCTCCGAGTACTGTACGCTCTGCCGCCGATCGAGCAACGGGCTGCTGCTGCGTTGCCCCGATGGGCCGCTGCGTCGCCGCCCCGTGGTTTTTCTTCCGACTGCACCGACCCGCGTTACCGCTGCGTCGCCCTTTCAATCCGTAGTGCCGCGGCCCGCGGTCCACCGCGCCCCGAGACCGTCCGCTTCAGGTCGTCCCCGTGGCTGCACGAACCCTCGTGCCGCCGCTGTGTCGCCCCGTCGGGCCGTAAGCGTGGCACGCGGTCCACGCCGCCGTCCCCGCGGTTGCACCGACCCGCACTGCGCCGCCCATTCTGGTTGTAGCGCCGCGGCCCGCGGTCCCTTCGACCGCCTCGAGGTCTTCCGCCATCACCCCGACCTGTCCGACGCCGCTGCGTCGCCCCTTCGGGCCATAGCGCCGCGGCCCGCGGTCCACTTCGCCGTCCCCGCGCGTCGACTTCCCATGGTATGCGCCACGCCGCCTCCCTTGGCGCGGGTACGCCACCGTCCGCACCGATCTTCATCATGATGTCGGGTTCTTCGCCTCCTTCGAGCATCGCCGCCGCGCTCCTAACCTAGCCGCCGCCGCCGCAGCCGCTCGTCCACCCCGTTCGTGTTCGTCCAGCACCAACCCGTTGCTAGCGTCGTCGTCATCTACCCCGACCACTTCATCTATTCCGACAACCGTGGGCGACATCGGCCCCGCGCTGATTGGCGCCGCGACCGTCGTCGAGTCCTTCTCTGCTGGCCTCTCCGACTTCTCCGACATGGCGTACAGCTCATGCAGGTCCTCATCTACGCATCCCTGGTGCTGACAACATTGATGCGTGCCTTCGCCCACGACGTGTCCCCGGGCCTGGCAAGCCTGGTGTGGTGCTTCGTCAACTTCGTCTTCGACCGTCTTCGCATGCCCGGTGCTGGCAACACCGACGCGTGCATTCGTCTACGACGTGTCCCCGGGTTTGGCACACCCGGTGCGACGCCTGGTCAACAACATCCTTCTTCCGGCGCACCACTACTTCGACACCGCTGCGCCTATGACTAACTCAGCGTCTCCTTGCGCCCGCGGCTCCCAAGTGACATCCTCGACACCGGCTACCCCGACTCGACATCGACCACGGCGTTCTTCGCACGGCTACATTACCCACGCTCTCGGCTATATCGACAAACGGCACAAAGGGCTACCGCCTTGCTTGAGCAACCTCGTCGGTTTCCACTCCAGCCATGCCTTTCACGATGCGTCGACCATTACGACTGTGGGGGGAGGGGGTGTCCGTCGGCTTACCTTCGAATGTTTCTCCAGTCTCACCGTCTGCGTTGCTACCATTGTGACTGCGGGGGGATATTGAGTGACTATTAGGAAGTACTATGATAGACTAGGATTTAGTTCTGTCTTGTCTTGTACTCCAAGTTGACTTTTGTACTCCTATATATATGCCCATGTGGCTGAAGCAATAAAAACAACTATTCCACCAATCCTCCTCTCTCCCTTCTAACACTCATTAATGTAGTACCATAAGAAAACTAAAAAATGCTAAAGTTACGCCTCATTATGGGGATTCTACAGGAGGCTTCCAACTTTACTACTCCTATCCACATTTTCAAGTGGGTGGGCCCACTTTCCTAACTAACACCCAAACATAAACGGACACGCTGATTCAATCAGTAAAAATCGCGTAAACGCCCCATATGTGTAGCATTGTTCAAAAAACTCATTCATGTATGAAAAATGTTCCAAAGAGATACGGTGGAAAAAGTCTAGTTTGTATTTGCCTGCATTCATATTATTGTAACTTATTGTACTAGTACAAAGTAATTTAAGTAGGCCTTGTTTGTTTGGGCTTCTGTTTCGACAGCAGCCGTGGGTTCGCAGCTGATTAGCAGCACTGAAGCACAATGGGACGCTCTTCAGCCCAATACACTGGAAATAGGCCCAATCAGATTTTGACTTACTTTTTTTAGAAAACTTTCAATCTATTCACTCAATCATGTGGTAGTACAATGAACACCAGACATTATAAAAATTACATCCAGATTTATAGACCACCTAGGGACGATTACAAGGACTGAAGCAAGCCGAAGGCGCGCCACCATCATCATCCCTCCATCGCCGGAGTCGGACACAAATTGTTGTAGTAGACAATCGGGAAGTCGTCGTGCTAAGGCCCATAGGACCAGCGCACCAGAACAGCAACCACCGCCGATGAAGAATAATAATGTAGATTGGAAGGATCCAACCCAAAGACACACAAAACGTAGACGAACAACGACGAGATCCAAGCAAATCCACCAAAGATAGGTCCGCCGGAGACACACCTCCACACGCCCACCAACGATGCTAGACGCATCGCCAGAATGGGGCTAGGCGGGGAGACCTTTATTCCATCTTCAGGGAGCCGCCGCCGTTTCATCTTCCTGAGCAGGACACGAACCCTAACAAAACAGGAATGAACGACAAAAATTGAAGCCCTCCCACCGGCCCTTGCTAGGATCGACCACGCCCCATGGCCCTAGGGCCACCGGAGACGAGGCGGATCTGCGCGGCGCTGACGAGAGGCAGGAACCGTAACTTTTTTTGGACCAGGAGGAGGCGGTGGCTTGCGTTTCCATTTTTTGACTGACTTTTCAAAGCTGATTTGAAATAGATGTTCGTCCCTTAAGTTGAAACAAACACCCCCTAAATGTTCCTCAGCTCGTGGAACGTGGATGATCTTTTTTTTTTGCCAAATTCAACATGCATGTGTGGTCATGTATCTTCCACACACATGCTTTATTTTTTCAATTCAGAAAAGTATCTACATGATTTTTTTTATTAAGTTACTATACCACCATTGCATGACACAAAGTAATTTTGCTATTGGCTTTTCCCACCGTGGCGCATTCCAATCATCAGCGCCCAACATTTTTATCATTTATACACTATTGAAATTGCCACGCCTGTCGAGTTCCCGAGGTTTGCCGAGTTTCTTTTATCGGGAGGTCGACAGTCAAAGCAGTCTGCCGAGCATAGAGGTAAATGACTCGGCAACGCAAAATGAACTCGGCAAACAAAACTATTTTTTTTGAACATGGCAAACAAAACTATTTGACTGGTGCCAAGTAAAGGGGACTCGACGACAAAAAGAAACTCGGCAAAGTCCAACCTTTGCCGAGTTCCACCCGGAAGGTACTTGGCAGTGTCCTGACCAACAGACCCCACCAGTGGCCAGTCGACGGCTACGTGACGGTGGGTAGTATTTGCCGAGTTTCCATTGACGGAAACATGGCAATATTTTTCCATTTTCTTCTTTTTAATAAGGAATGTCAGGGGTCATGCGCATGGCCGGCTGGCTCCGGTATAACCTAGTGCTCGCCGCCTCCACGCCCCCTTACACCTGCCCATGCACGTGAACTGACCGTTGATTTGCTCTTTTGGTTTAGTGCTCCTCATTCTATTCGGTTACCTACAAATGCTCAGTATAATAATTTATGATCTGAAGAACAAAGTCGGAGTCCAAATGAAAATCTTTACTCAGTTTGTCCACCTTCCCAGATTGCGTGTAACTTTTAATACAATCGTAATGGAGCTCTACTCCTCCCTTGCCTCCTTTATCTAGATGCAAGGTCTATTGTTCCGTTACACCGGTCATTAAGTCCTCAATAAAATAAATGCAACGCCAGCCATGGTGGACAATTATGATGAGGACGATTATTAAGTAATGAATGATACCTCGGACAAACCTTAATTAGACTTTCTCCTGATTTCTCTGTGAAATTACTAGAAATCATGAGTCTCGCTCCATTAGACTTCTTCTCCGGATAAAATTGAGTGGAGACCGCACTAGATAATTTTCCCAAGTGTCAGAGGTACTTGTGGGATGAACATATAACCACGGTTCTGCTTTGGCAGTTAGTATCTGGCCAAATAATTTCAGTTTCATTTCTTCATAAGTGAAAGTATTTAATTTAAATGTCCCGCATATTTCATCAAAAAAGTTGCACATGTTGAGATTGATTTTCTTGTACTATCCAGTATGACTCAAGTAGACTCGGATTGATTTCGTAAGTTTCACCATTTGGACTAGGGCCTATAGACGGGAAGACATCGTCCTTAATAGGCGGTCCCGAGATATTTACTGCCGCAAGTAGATACAAGTGTTTAAACTCAACCATGGTTGCCTAGAACCTGCAAAATAAGTTAGTACACAAAATATACCAAAACTTAAAACAAAGAGTAAAGGCGGTTAGTTCCCTGGCAATGGTGCCAGAAAAAGATTTAGGTCTTGCAAGTGCAGATGGATTAGTTGTGTCTTTTTCGAATTAAGAATGCCGATCCCACAAGGAGCATAGGAAATGGTTGATGTTTATTAGTATGTGCACGTGAGTTAGTTGTGACCCAAAGCAAAAGTGTGTGAAGGCGGGAATATTCCAAGAGTGTTTCAGTAAGAATAAAGTAAAATAACAAGAGATTAAGGAAAATGATGGAATCAACAGTTGGGCTAAAGCGTTCTCAGGGAACCTGGATTCACCACTTCTGCGTGTTCTACTTAACTACATTGATGCATAATTCTAGGTTTGGATTTTCAATCAACCTCATATGTTTGTAGGAGTGGGCAGATCCAAGTATAGATATGTGCATACATAAAGGAGCTCCATATCACATATGCCACAACTGTTCCTCGCCACATTTAGCTTATGGCAAAAGGGATTAAGGGTCTCCCCGTGGATGTAGCTTATATGCAATCTTCGTTACTCCCCTATCAAGAGATTTAGAAGGCAAGGGACACAACTATTGTCACCTCTAGACCTTCTCAGCCTAGCATCACATTTGATAGTAATATATATGCTTCTCGTTCGTAAAGCAATTGTTGTGCAGTCAACTATCACGGAACATCGGGAAGAACATTAACATAAACATTCAAAAGAGGATCATGTATCATATCTTCATTCAGTCCATTAACATGCAAGGGTTTTACCATATCCCCAAGAACAAGGGGGTTTACTCATACATGGAGACGACAAACATCTTCATAATGCGCATCGCAATAAAGGATGACTCATTATTGTAACACATGTATGAATGGAAACTAGGGTCTGGTATTACAAGAGATGAAGGAGGCAGTGTTGATGAAGATATGGATGTTGATGATGATGATGATGATGATGAACATTGATGCCAAGGTATCCTTGATCGGGTTGATGGCGTGGCGATTACCTTCTGTCGATTCCCACCTCAGGATCCCTTCTGGAGGTGAGGTTTCTTGGTTCTGGAGTGTGTTTAAATCTCTCTAATCGTTTAGTTCGTGATCTGAAGATATATAGTTGAAGTAGTTAATCAGATGAGCCAGCGCCTGTTGGTACGACCGCTAGTACAAGCAGGAGTGCCCGTACCATGTGCCATCTTCTCTCATGGATAGCTCCTCGAGGCTTGTTTTGCTCCCTCATGGTCATCAATTTGTATGGTTGTTTATTACCATGTTAGTAATTTTTACACATATAATGTGAGTTCTGCTTCAACTAACCTTCTCCTTTAGGATCCTGGTGAAATCGGACATAAAGGAGCAGTAAAATCTCAAAGATCCTACAACGTATGCAAAACAAGAAGTAAAGGATGCAAAAATAAACACATCACCCACCTTGCCTATATAAGAAGCGCACAACATCCAAAATTAACAGGATAAGATTGCTTGGTGATGAATCTCTTTCTTGTGCTTAAAAAGATAATCTTTGACATGCTAAAACTCTCATAGGAAGAAGCCCTGAAAGGTTGAATTGAAAGCAAATAGGATAAGAGAGATTGAAAGGTTTGGCATGGATATTGGAGTAGAACGTCATTTGAACTCGACACGTGACTTGGTGCCTCTCTCTTAGAAATGGGTGTTTGAAATGAAGTTTTTTGGAACAAGTGGGATAGGTATGGGTATATACGCTCGACCTATAATTTTGACTATTACACAACTTTTGGTAAAGCTCGGTGGCAACAATTGATTAATTTGGAGGCTCTCATCGAAGCACAAAGTGCCAACTTCTGAATAGATCGAAGTGTCCAACCATATTGTGTCTAAAGGCTCTGATCACCACTAGCACAACTTCCCAGGCTTATGGACATCATTCGGAGTATGATAATTGGGTGGGTTCAAAGGTTCATACCAATGTATGGAGGCTTGTCCAACGGGTTTGGTGGTTCCGAGCAAAGTGGTGTTTGGGGCTCTGAATGGAGCTAGAGGTTATGAATGAATTTAGCTTGGTGTCTCTGAAGAATGTATGTGTGAGCGCAGGGAAATGATTGAGGTATTTGGGTGATTTTGGAGTTTGATTTCTAAGCACTCTGTTGGAAACTCATCACCTAACAAATTTGATCACTTTGGATAGTATCAACATATCCATGGACATAATATGATCTTGAATCAGCACAACTATGAGAAATGCCCTTCGCCTTGCCAACACTTGGAGATGAAGAATTGAGGGGTCAACAACAATCTTCTCACACTAAGATTTACTGTTAAATACACATGGACAAACATTAGTACATTTAATTAAGTTCTCATATACTATAAAAAATGCACTATATAGGCAATGGACATCAAGGTGTCATGTGATTTTTAAACCAAGTAACAGAACTCACCACGAGGTCAAACAAATGGGGTAACCAAGTGAAATGATAAAGTCTTGGAGAGAAGAGACAAGTTGCACAACCTTGTGGTATTCACACTTGTGGCGATATGGCATATGAGTTCAAAATGCCTAGCTGCTCCACGATATTCTAGCCCTTGCGTCGTTGAACGTGCACGCATGGTCCAAACTGCGAATGAATAACACATATCCTATATGTCCCGTTCTTCTTTCTTTTTTGTCGAAAAATGTACCAAGCACAATCATGAGATGACAAATAAAGCAAAGATTATTTGTGAAGATGCAGAGATAATAAGATATAATACCAAATAAGCCGTAAACTTTCAGCTATTAACATAGCTGCCCCAAGCATGAAAAAAGGTAGACAATTGAAGAAATAAATAATTCCAAAGCTGGAAATAGTTAAGCCACGCCTTATCTACTCTCCTCTTTGCAATGGTCTTGTATGAGAAGGGGCTAAAAAGATAACAGAAAAAGTAAAATAAAAGACGTTTGTAGAGCGCTTTGTCTCCATTGCCAACAACTCAACAAGAGATCATCACGTTCGGAACAAACTAAACCTACTTGCACAATCTCTCTGCTTGTCATGATAAATGTTTTAGATGTTTAAACAATTGAGTTATGAGATATTTCAATAGAAATGGAAGAATATATGTTGCGGTGAGTGCAAACTATTTCAAAACTAGAAGTGTGTGTGTGTGTGTGTGTGTGTGTGTGTGTGTGTGTGTGTGTGTGTGTGTGTGTGTGTGTGTGTGTGTGTGTGTGTGTGTGTGGCACCAGCGATGAAAGCAGGGTTTCAAATTATCAGGAAAAAAATTAGGCCCTAGATGTTTCATCTGGAAAAGTTATTGAGATTTTAAATTATTTCAACTTATAGATATGCTAAGCATGAACAGAAGCCTGCTGAATCACTTGAAATAGTAAGACACATAAAATATCCATGTTGATATTCTTGCATAAACGAACCATTCTTAGTCAATGGAAATGTATTAAAAGATGTTTTTCTCCAGGCTTTAGAGATGTATACTCCAATTAGGAGATACGCCGGTATTTAGAGATGTTTTTCTCCAGGCTTCAGTCTTGTTCAAGTGTGGAGGGACAGGGACCAGTAGTAGAACATGCATTTTGAGCTCATGTTTTATCTCAGGAAATGAGCTTCATCACACAAATAGTTTGAGTTGCATTATCGGAGCTTACCTCTGGCGCCTCATCTAAGCCTTCGCTTGTTAGAATCGAGCAAGCATCGCAAGTTTATGAGCATAGTGCACATAACAAGATGTCAAAACACAAGTAGAACATATGACGGGAGTTACAAACCTCAATCAAAGTTGAGCACTACGCAACTAGTATTTTAACCCATATCTTAGAAAGGTACATCTATAATTTCACTTTAAGCTCTAATAAATGCTCTCTTGCATGCATGAGAAGAGCATAACAGAGCAAGACCCCATATTAATGAGCAAAAGAAATAAAATAAACACGCAATATCAGGTAAGAGCATGCTTACGTGTTGCACATGTTGTTTGTAAAACAGTGTAGAGCATCATTAGTCAACTTTATAGTCATCTCACAACACAAGGTAATGTGCAGGGCAACTTATCCCGCATTTCGTAAGGTCACCATTCATTTAGATGACATCATCAAGAAGAAACAACTACATGTAATGTATGTCCCACTAACATGACCTTGATGCTAGCATGGCTACATAGGAAGAAATCAAATTATGTTGGGTGCCAGATCTGCCTATAAACAATGTGAGAAAAAGTCATCCCATCCAAATCAGACATGTTACCAAACGTACTTTGTGACATGACCTGGCGGAACATTTCCACTCTTGTCCTAGTATTTGTGATCACTCGGGAATAGTCTTGTATGATGCCTCTTTTGCACCACTATGAAGGTAACTGGTGGCTTCTCATTTTATATACCTAAGAGAGTGATCCCTACTACCTCTAATTATCTCAACATGCATGCTTCCACATCATCAAAATTATTGTAGACATTAGATTTACTAACTTGATCCACTGGCATCCGTCTGGTGTACGCATGAGAGTCCTCTACCATGCAACATGCATTAGTGTATTTTAAGTAGGTTTTAAATTACATTGCTTCCACATCAACATGCATAACAAAATGCCCAACACAACCATACATAGGATAAGAACCACCTCAACATGCAAACATGAACTAGAATTTCCATTCTTCTAAGCTAAATATTTCACAACTATACGATAATAAAACACAACAGATCATATGTATTTTCAGTTTTAATTGTCCTATTTTTATTTCTAATTTTCATGTTCCATACAATAAAATCTCATTGAGATGTATTGCAAAACATTATGCAACAATGTGCAGGGAATCATCTAGTTGTATAACGACTTCCATGCCTGGAACAATGATTTATAATTAATGTATCATGTTACTAATAGGTCTACGAAACCGGCCTGGTCATCAAATTAGTAGCACTTTTTCTATCTCTGGGATTTACCTCTCCAAAACCTGCCTGAGTTGACCCTCACGTACTTCTCCTTGGCAACAAAATGAATCAACTATAAGAGTTTCAGAATGATGATCTAAACAACACAAAGCAGAACAACTAGGAATTGTGAACCTATAGAATATCAACAGTTATGGCATCTTCTTGGATTGCTCTTGGAATGAAGGGAGAAGTTTTCTGAAATAAAAAGTGTAAACAACTTTCTAATGTGGTATGGAGATTCAAAATTTAGGTGCATCACAAAAATACCTTACTCAACAATGTCCTAAAGGCCTTGAATTAGCTCTTCACAGTGACCTTGTGTGCGAACATCGCCATGATACTTTTCACGTCAAGCCAATATTTGGAGGCAATAACCTAAATGGAAGCCCCACAAATCGCAATAATGTTACAAAATTAAATAAGAGAACATACCTTCTATTTAATTAAGAAATGAAATCTTAAGGAAGAAATTGAATGCCTTGAATGAGCTCTTGATGGTGACCATGATACTTGTCACCTCATACCAGTTTTGGGAGGCAACAACCTAAGTGGAAACTCCACAAATTGTAAAAAATAGAAAAATTAAACTAGAGTATGTACTTTCCATTTACTGAAGAAAATAAATATTACAAGGCGAATAGAAGACCTTGACCAATGACCTCTTCGTGGTGACCTTGTGCATGAACATCCCCATGATACTTGCAACCTCAAACTAGTTTTGGAAGGCAAAACCTATATGAAACAACACAAATTGCAAAAAAATACAAAATATGAACTAGAGTGTGCACTTTCTATTTGCGTAAGAAAATAAACCTTATAAAAGCAATGGAAAGCCTTGAATGATCTTTTCATGGTGACTTTGTGCACAAACATCAGCATGATACTGGTCAACCCACAAGTTGCAAACGTGATAAAAAATTAAACTAGAGGGTGTTGTTTTATTTACTAAAGAAAATAAATCTTACAGAAGCATTGGGAAGCCTTCAATGTGTTGTTCCTGGGAACTTGTGAGCAAAGCATCGCCATGATACTTGTCACGCCTCGGACATGTTTTTGGAGGCAACAACCTAAATGGAAATCCCCCGAAGCGAAAAATGTTACAACATTAAACTAGAGCATGTACTTCCTAAATAATGAAGAAAGTAACTCTTACAGTAGCAATGGAAGGTTTAGGATCATCTAGAGCACTATGTTTTGTAACATAGGCACCAAAGATAATGTTAGCCTGTTTGAAACTATTGGTAAACTCGCTGGCATTTTAGCAAATACTGAGTTCCTACCCTACATTATGAATGTGAAGATGGTGAATGATTTCAAAGTGGAATAAAATGCTTTGTTAAATAATTCTTCAATAACTATAACCTATTTTTACCTCGGCATTGATCCTAAGAGCAACCATTTTCAAAAATATGAGGACTTGGTTTCAAGACATTTTTTCCGTAAACTACATTATGACATCAGATCGATGTCTATTTCATATATCCTTTTAATAGTTCCCGTGGTAAACATAACATCAAGCATGAGATATGTCATAATCATATCAGTAAAGGAATTATGTTCGTGATAGGATATATAATCATATAGGCTGCCATTATTGTCAGAGAAAAGATCACACACAAAGAAATAATAGAAGACTATTAACTTGCGAATGAAAATGGACCTTGGCAGGAGTGGCTGATCGAATTGGGGTGCCTTGGCACCCCATCCAAACATGTATCTTTTTTTTTGCCATATACTACATAGCTTACCATGTGTGCATTACAATGTGATCAATTGCATAGTTACATGAGTGTTACGTTTGGCAACCCCTCAGGTGTAATCTTAGACTGCCACTTCCTGGCAGGCTATCGCCATCATACTAGAAACCTGGCGGTCATCCAGCTTCTTTTTGCACCAATGTCCTTGACCTATATTGCAAATCATTAGAAATTGCAGGAGACTAGACCAAGACAACCTAAAGTAACCTCAAAGACTTTAATTGTCCACATGATTCCCACCTCTAGAAACCTAATATCATTGAATCTATTTATGGCCACTTGTGATAATTATAAAATAAATTTGATCACTCCGTTAGAAACTCGTCACCTAACAAAGTTGATCACTTTGGACAGTAGCAACATATCCATGGACATAATATGACCTTGAATCAGTATAGTTGTACAGCTATGAAAATGTCCTTCGCCTTGTCAACATTTGGAGATGAAGAATTGAGGGGTCAACAACTATCTTCCCACACTGAGATGTAATCTTAAATACACTTAGAAAAACATTAGTACATTAAATTAAGTTGTCATGTATTATAAAAATTCCACTGCATATGTAATTGATGATCTTTCATGATGTCGCGTGATTTTTAAACAGAGTAATAAACCCATCACGAGGTCAAATAAATTGGGGGCAACAAGTGAAATGGTAAGGTCTTGGAGAGAAGAGACAAGTAGCATAACCTTGTGGTATTCGCACCTGTGACCATATGGCATACGAGATCAAAAGGCCTACCTGCTCCATGTTGTTTTAGCCCTTGGGCCAACAACCATGCATGTGTGGTCCATCATGCGAATGGATAACACATATCCTATATGTCCAGTTCTTCTTTCTTCTCTTTCGAAAGTGTACCAAACACAATCAAGAGATTACAAATAAAGCAAAGATTTTTTCTAAAAACACAGATATTATAAGAAATAACACCTAATAAGCTATAAACTTTGACGAAATAGGCTTTCGCCGTGCTATATAGCAACCACACGATACAATTGCCGGGGCCTCAGCACAAGCATGCCCAAACGAAACAAAAGAGAAACAATAGAGTAAATAATGCCAAAAACATCGGACCAACGAAAACGAAGATGACTCGCAATCGCTACACCCACCGGAGAATTCCACCATGCTCCTAGCACTCCGGAACGCTGCATACCAAGCAACACCTTCAAGAAGGAACACGACGACAACGACGCTGCTGCCCGGACATGTCCTAGGGTTTCCCCCGATACACGAAGGGGCGGGGGGGGGGGAAGGGTATATCCAACACCCTTCAGGAAGGCACGGCGGCGCCCATGGGCGTTACCGCCTTGGTACCGGTCAAGCCGACAAGGATTTCTCCCAACTGCCAACCAACCATGACCCCAAATGATCCTTCGTGCTCCACCATATATACTTGCCTCCCACCAATATGCGCCACCACGTTCTTGCAGTCACCATCGCCGTCTCACCGTAGGAAGCGAAGCAAGATCAGCGGGACCAAGAGCAAGAA
This sequence comes from Aegilops speltoides, assembly GCA_021437245.1. NCBI lineage: Eukaryota > Viridiplantae > Streptophyta > Magnoliopsida > Poales > Poaceae > Aegilops > Aegilops speltoides. The sequence continues at coordinate 162,586 of JAHHZJ010004121.1, read as the reverse complement.
ACCGGGAACGAGGAGCGGCAGAGTCAGCAGCCTGGCGGGAGGGAACAACCTGCACCGCCATTGGCGGTAACCGAGCGGACGCATCATAGGAGCAAACCAGGCACCCCTGCCTGGCCGAGCACGAAACAGGCTCGTGAAGCTCCCGTCGCCGCGCTACAGTACGCGAGCCACCGTCTTCGCCATGCCTAGCACGACTCACACCTCCGTCCGCCAGAGACAACGCAGGAAAGCCCAGGCCAGGCCCACCCAGACCCAGATAGGGCCCACAAGGGCCCAGGTCTGTGTCGGGAGGGCGCCGCCGCCAGCCATCGCCCCACCGCGCAGCCAAGCAGCCGTTCCATCGCCACCTCGTCACCCGGTGTTGCGCCGCCCGTGAAGCCGCACCACCGCCAGATCCGTCGTCGGCCTGGGTGCACCGCTGTCAGCCGCCACCACGCGAGCTGCAGCGCCGCGCGTGAGGGGGGAACGGGGCCGCCGCCGGCGGCACCATGCGAGCAAGGCTTGGTGGCCTACGCCGGCGGCGATGGGAGGGGGTTAAGAGGAGGGGTCGCTGGGAGGAGGAGGGATGGGAGCCCCCGGTTGCCTCGCTCAGGGAGGTGATGCGGGGTTCGGGGACAAATGCCGTGTTTGGCGGACCATCTGGCCAATAAGCCATAAACTTTCAGCTATTAACTTAGCTGCTCTAGCAAAACAAAGTCAATGGTATGGACCCAATTGCTTTCCATAGTTGGAAACAGTTAAGCCCCACAATCTCTTCTCTCCTCTCTGCAATGATCTTGTACGAGAAGGGGCCAAACATTGAATGGAAAAAGTAAAATAGAAGACGCTGATAGAGCCCTTTGTCTCCATTGAAAACAACTCAACAAGAGATCATCACGTTTGGATCGAACTAGACTTACTTGCACCATAGCGTTGCTTGTCACGATAAAGGTTTTAGATGTTTAGACAATTGAGTTCTAAGATATTTCAACAGAAAAGGAACAATATAATTTGCGGTAGTGCAAACTATTTCGAATATATAAGTGTGTGTGTGTGTGTGTGTGCGCGCGCGCGCGCACGCGTGTCAGGGATGAAAGCAAGGTTTCCAAATTATTTGAAAACTAAAATTGACGCCCTAGATGTTTCTAATAAAATGTATAGATATTTAAATTAGCTCAACTTTATAGATATGCTAAAACACGGACCCCAAGCCTGCTGAATCACTTGAAATAGTAAGACACATAAAACTTCCATGTTCATTTCCTTGCACAAACCAACCATTCAGGAAATGGTAAGGCACTAGGGACACTCCCATGTTCATCAAACCAAACATAAATAGAATAAAATCTTCTGGTTGACATGTATACCAAATAGGAGGAGCGCCAATATTTAGATATGTTCTTCTCCAGGCTTCAGGCTAGTTCAAGTGTGGACAAACATGGACTGACAGCAGAACTTGAGTATTGTGAGCTCATATTTTATCTCAGAAAGTGAGCTTCATCGCTTAATAGTTTGAGTTGCATTGTCGGAGCTCAACTCTAACGCCTCATATCTAAGCCTTCGCTTGGTAGAATCGAGCACGCAACATAAGTTTATGATCATATTACACTGAAGGAGTTGTCAAAACACAAGCGAAACATGTTAAAACATGTGACGGGAGCTACAAACCTCAATCAAAGTAGAGCGCTACACAGCAAGTATTTTAACCCATATCTTAGAAAGGTACAACTCTAATTTGATTTTAAACTCTAATAATAAATTCAAAGCTTGTCTCTGTGAACAAATAAAGAATCAATGTTCTCTGCACAAGACACCATCAAATTATGTTTGCAAACCCTCTCCTAGGATGTGAAAGAGCTGACAGGAAGAGTTCCATACCAGTCGACACCGAGTGAGTGCAGCTTGCATGCACGCGAACAAAGAAATACAAAACACACAACGTCAGGTAAGAGCATGCTTACATGTAGAACATGTTGTTTGTCAGAGCATCATTAGTCAATTGTAGTCATCTTACAACATAGGTAATGCGTAGGACAACTTGTCCCCCACGTTTGGTAAGCTCACCATTCGTTTAGATGATGTCATCAAGAAGAAACTACTACATGTAATGGATGTTCCGCTAACATTACCTTGATCCCACCATGGCTACATAGGAAGAAACCAACCTATGATGCGGGCTAGATCTTCCTATCGACTATATGAGAAAAGCCATCTCATCCAAATCAAACATGTTACCAAATGTTCTTTGTGACATGACCTACCAGAACATTTCCACTCTTGTCCTAGTATTTGCGATCACTTGGGAACAGTCTTGTATGGTGCCTCTTCTGCACCACTAGGAAGGTAATTGGTGGCTTCTCATTGTATAACGCCTTCCATTCCTGAAACAAGGAGTTAAAATTAATGGATCATGTTACTAATAGGTCGAGGAAACCGACCATCGCTGGTCATCAAACTAGTAGCACTTTTTCTATCTTCGAGATTTACCTCTCCAAAACCTGCATGTGATGAGCCTTATGTACTTCATCCTTGGCAACAAAATGAATCAAGTATAAGAGTTTCATAATGATGATCAAAAGAACACAAGCCAGAACAAGTGGGAATTATGAACCTATAGAATATCAGAAGTCGTTGCCTCATTTTGGATTGCTCTTGGAATGAAGGGGTCAGCTTTCTAAAATAAAAAGTGTAAACAACTTCCTTCTGTGGTATGGAGATTCAAAATTTAGGTGCATCGCAAAAAAAACCTTACTCAACAATGTCCTCAAGGCCTTGAATTAGCTCTTCATGGTGACCTTGTGCGAACATCACCATGATACCTGTCACATCATGCCAATCTTGGGAGGCAACAATCTAAATGGAAACCCCACAAATCGCAAAAATGTTACAAAATTCAACAAGAGTATGTACCTTCTATTTACTTAAGAAAATAAATCTTAAAGAAGCAATTGAATGAGGTCGTCATGGTGACCATGATACTTGTCACCTCATACCAGTTTTGGGAGGCGATAACTTAAATGGAAGCTCCACAAAATGAAAAAAAATTACAAACTTAAACTAGAGTATGTACTTTCTATTTACTGAAGAAAATACATCTTACAAAAGGAATGGAAGGCCTTGATCAATAGGCTCTTCGTGGTGACCTTGTGCATGAACATCCCTATGATACTTGCCACCATAGACCAGTTTTGGGAGGCAACAAGCTATATGGAAACCCCACAAATCGCAAAAATGTTACAGAAATTGAACTAGAGTGTGCACTTTCTATTTGCTGAAGAAAATAAATCTTATAGAACCTAGAAGCAATGGACCACAGGCTGACATCTCCCACTTGTTTTTATTTCTTTACTCTTCACAAAAATCTAGAGTGAGATTTTGTGGCGACTTTGTGTGCGAACATCAGCATGATAGTTGTCATCTCATGCCAGTTTGGTTGGCTACAACCTAAATGGAAACCCCACATGTCGCAAAAGTGATACAAAATTAAACTAGAGTGTGTTCTTTCTATTTACTGAAGAACATAAATCTTACAGAAGCAGTGGAAGGCCTTGAATGTGTTGTTCCAGGTGACCTTGTGCGCAAAACATCGCCATGATACTTGTCACACCTGGACCAGTTTTTGGAGGCAACAACCTAAATGTAAACCCCACAAATCAAAAAAATAAATAAAAGATTAGACTAGAGCATGTACTTTCTATTTTACTAAAGAAAATAACTCTCACAGTAAACGTTCAAAATCATCTAGAGCACTAAGTTGAGTAAAATCGGCACCAAAGATAATCATTGGCTTGTTTGAAACAACTGGTGAACTTGCTGGCATGTTAGCAAATACTGAGTTCCTTCCCCACGCTATGAATGTGAAGATGGTGAATGACTTCAAACATGAATAAAATAATATAATTCTTTAATAATTATAACCGATTTTACCTTGGCATTGAAAAACTGAGGACTTGGTTTTCAAGACATTTTTCTGTAGACAACACTGCGCCGTACCGATGTCTATTTCATAGATCCTTTCAGTATTTTCCATGGTAAAGATAATATCAGGATGAGATATGTGAGAATCAAATCAGTAAAGGAATTAAGTTCGTGATAAGACATATTATCATATACATTGACATTTTTATCCGACAAAAGGCTACACGCAAAGAATCAATAGAAGGGTATTCTCTAGAGAATGAAAATGTGTTGGAATTAATCTTGTTATCAGTGCTAGGATTAGATCAAGTTTAATTTGTAGCTGGGTATTAGTATTATAAGCTGCGGCTGCATACATATGTAGAAGACGTGACCATGTGTACGCATGCAAAGCCGCATTAATTGTTGGTTAGAGTAGTGTTGCATGTGTTTTTTTCGAAAAGAAGGATGACCGCCGGCCTCTGCATCAGAACGATGTATGCAGCCATATATATTAATAATGCAAAATCCAGCAGCCGAATAACCTCGATCCGGAAATCAAGTGGAAAACGAATGCTGAGGCCGTATACCTCCCGACAATAACTCCCCCATATAGCCACAACGCTGTGTGTGGCTGCATTGATAAGTTGTTAGCTGAAAATCATGGAGTGATTTCACGGTTAGTTAGCTCGGCTGTGCGTACGTGCTGTTAGTGGGTCAAAGTAGTGGCGTGGGTGCCGAGTCTTGCGTATAAATACGTTGCATTAAGTTAATGAAATGGAGCCGTGAGGGCTGTGGAAACAATGTAGCCACGGTGTGCATCAAGGAAGTGTCTATTGGCAAAGCCATGTGTTCTACTTCCTTGATGCTTGTGTGTGTGTGCGTGGGTGTGCTGTGAGAGTCAGCCGAGAGGAAGAAGAAGAGGCTGCGGGAGCTGCTCCAACAAAATGGACCCTGGCAGCAATGGCGGATCCAATGGGGGTGCCATGGCACCCCATCCGAACATGTTTTTTTTACCATATAGTACTACTTAGCTTAACATGTGTGCATTACAATGTGCTCAATTGCATAGTTACATGAGTGTTACGTTTGGCACCCTCCTCAGGTGAAATCTTAGATTGGCCACTTCTTGGCAGGTTATCGCCATCATATTAGAAACCGGACGGTCGCCCAGCTTCTTTTTGTACCACTGTCCATGACCTAGAGTAACTGCAAATCTGAAGGAATTGCAGGAGACTAGACAAAGAAAGCCTATACTAACCTCAAAGATTTTGAATATCCACATGAGACGCCCACCTCTAGAAACCTAGTATCATTGAATGTATTTGTGGCCATGGGGTGATATTTATAATACTCAAAACCAGCTTTTTTTTTGGGGGGTAGAGAGGTGAACATGTCGGTCTGGGATGAAGTTGAAGAATGAAGGCGCACTCTCCTAATTAATAGCAGTCCAATCATGGAGTTGTATGATCTTGTCGCTTGTATCATAGTGAAAAATGTCGTACACCCAGTTCAAAATAAATTGTGAAGAAAGAACCCATTCATGTAGGAAAATATGTTAGCACGCATATTCAGTGGGAAAAATTGTAGTTTGTCTTTGTGTGTGCATTCATATTATTGTAACTTATTGTAGTAATATAATACAAAGCTTAAGTAATTGCTCCTGAACTTATAGATGATCATTTCTTTTACCGAAGTCCACATGCATGTGTTCCTTTCTTTTCGAGAAGGTCAAGATCATATATTAAATTGTCCAGCCCTTGCAAGACCATCCTTAGGAAAGCAGAAAATAAAACACAGATCCATACGTATAACAACGCCATCTTATTCCTACACCCATCGGTGGCGCACCGCAAGCATGGCTCGATGCCGCCTTTGTATCTCCAGTATACCCTCGGAGCCGAGTGACGTTATTGACACAATGACCGGAAGTCGCCTATCGGAGCCGAAGAAGTCAGCGACAACAAAATAAGGATCAAATCGTCATCCCGGAGAAGGCCATGAAGGGGGTTCTACAATCATCCAAGATCCGATCCAAACTAGGGTAGGCCTTACCTCACTACTCCCTCTGTCCCATAATATAAGAACGTTTTCAAACTAATAAAGCTTGAAAAACGTTCTTATATTATGGGACGGAGGGAGTAGCATTTAGCCAAAGCCGAAGCTGGCCGCTCATCGCCTAACGGAGAAATTAGAAGCCAAAAGACCAAGCATGCACGTCATCGTCCACTCTGCCAAATGACGTCGTCCAAGACCACCACGAAACATAGACAAAAGGGGCCCAAGATGCCCTGAGTGAAGCTCCACACACCCCGCGCCAACGCCAATTAGCATCGCCGGAACAAGGACATGACATGTAGATCTTATTCCACGACGCCTCCTATGCTATCACCTCGCCACCGCCAGCTAGGCACCTAGATTGAGCTCCTTAGCAGTGCTAGGAAGATCTAAACACGGCCAACCCCAAACCACGGTTCCCCTCAACTCGCTGACACCGAAAGGCACCTAGATCTGAGTTGAACCATCGACGGCGACAACTATTACACGGGAACCCTAGCTGCCTTTTTTTCTCGAGAGAGGTAGGAGACGAGAGACGCAGCTTCAGATCTCATGTGTGTTCATGTATCCTCCACACGCACGCTTTATTTTTTCACTTTAAAAATATAGACATGACTTTTTCCGGTGAAGTAATTATATCACGTCACGTGACACCATGCTCCAAAAAATCTGGCTACTGGCTTTTCCACTTGTATCACATCCCAGTCATCAGCGCACCACGTGTTGATCATTTATACATAGTGGCTTCGGGAAAGTATTCACAAGAATTATAGTTACCAGTCTCTTCAAGGAGGAAGGTGTAATTTCAAGGGACAGCTTCCACAAACAGGGCGAACTAAATTGGGAAGGAGGTGTAGTGTGTACTCCAACAAGTAGAAAGTAAACCAGGAAAGAGCTTGTCCCTCCCGGTGACCATACCATGTGATAGGCTGATAGCTAGCCTAGCAAGCTAGAGAGGCCATTACTGAAAAAAGATAGTGCACTGTGCAGCAAAAGATGAGGAGGCAAGCAAAGGTGGCTAACCTAGCTCCTCAAAGAGGATGTGTAGTGTAGTGCAGCAATTGGTAGCCAAGCTAATTAAGCTAGGACGATCCGATATATCCCTGCCTAAATATTCAACACTGCAAGTTCTTTCTAGATCTAGATGGAGATGATGATGACCTATCTGGCCGAATGGTCTCGAAGAAAAATGATGTAATTAGGGGCTAGCTATCTAGATTTGCATCGATCTATGAATGCTCATGGCTGGCAGATCGAGGCGTGTCAGTGAGTGCTACTACTGTCGACTATTCGAGTAAGCTGATCATCATCATGTGGCTATATATGAGTGTGATGATAACTTGCCAGCCAGGGCAAGGAAAAAAGGATCTCTGCATCCATTTCAGCTCTCTCCTTTCACCGTCAGAGTTGACAACAGCACAGACATAACTGATCATGGTTCTTCTAAAAGTAGATCATGCAGTGAACAATACAAGCTAAGGAGATCGTTTCCGTTTGGTTTCTCAAGCAAAAAATAAATAAATCACTTCATTGATCGACAACTAAATCGATCATGTTTTCTGGGAAACAAATTTTGTATTTGCTTCGATTGATCATGGTTGTGTACATCAATCTATACAGAGAGGCCGGAGGTTATCCTCCTTTTTCAGAACCAAAAAAAAAAAAGAGCAACACAAACTTAACTGATCGTGCAGTACTGAACCATCCAAAGGGGATTCTGATATCTGAATTGGAATATATCTGAAAGATATCGTCGATGGAGCCGTATGATCGGTCGATCGCACGTACATCGGTTGCTACAGGCCAGAGACGTCGCTTCGACGGACGGACGGAACAGGAGGGGCACACTGTTGAGTTAACAAAAAGAAGCATAGCATCGGATCCATATGCATCGATCAACCCTTTTCCCATGTCAACCGTTGCCTTTTGCGATTTATACGCATCCGGCAAGGACAGTGCATGGCATCTATCTATCTAGGCAATATTGTAATGTGTGATTCAGCGTCAGTCGTCAGATGTCACTGGAGTACTGGGAGAGAGAAGAAAGAAAGGAACAATTCCATTCCAGTGACTTCTGACGCCGACTGACAACAGATTCTTCCATGCACTTGACTGGCTATGGAGCTATCTATATCTATAGGCTAAGATAGATAGATAGGTCAGGTTTCCAATTCATCTCATGTCATCTCATTTATGCCTTTTCCCCTTCATCCCCACTCTTCTTTTCCCACCTCTGGTCTCGATCCACAGTTTGGGATGCAATCTTTGGCGAAGATGCATGGGTAACCATGCATTGGTAACCGGATGTCATAAAGGTTTTTGTTCTGTTTCCTCTGTGAAATGTTAGTTTATTTCATCTCATGGTTTATTCTTGCCGACCAGATTCTATTCTATGTTCACTTCACTTCACCTTTAACTGTTATATGCCGGCCCCAAAGTACATATGCTTAAAAGATAGAAATGCTCGTGACACAGGAGAATTTATTAGATAGATGAAGATTCGCCCCCTATATTTTTACCTTTTTGGTTACGATCATGAGATAATTTTTAATATTCTGGATAAACCAAGTCACATTAACCCCCATGATTATGACCTCGCCAAATCGTCACGCTGGAGCGGGGGGATAAAAAGAATCATTAGATTTTCATCTTATTGTTTATCCTTGCCAATCAGATTCTAGTCCACGTCGTCCGCACGAAGTACAGATGCTTCGAGTATAGAAAAGCTCAGGACATAGGAGAATTTATTTAGATAGACAAAGAGTTTATTATTTCTATGTTTTTCTACATTTCATATATGATCATGTGACAAATTTTACTTTTTAGCATAACCAGGTCGCATTTATCTATATATGATGATGGGACAAATTTAAAGCTTTCGCTGCAAAATGTTAGTTTATTTCATCTAATGGTTTATTCTTGCCAACCAGATTCTGTTCCCCGTTCACTTTACTTTAACTCTTATGCCGGCCGGACCCAAGTACAGATGCTTCAAAGGGATTATTCTCTCCTTATTTAACTTTCATTTACAACCGTGGGATAACTTCATTCTATTTTAGGAACACATACACATCACATTTACACCCGCGGTTATGACCTTGTGACAACTTTCATCTCACCATAGGTTGTTTCTCCCCGGACTGACATCTGCGCACTCGCAATACTGAAGTGGAGATGACACAGAGTGAGGAGTAACCTTGTTGAGACGTTCGTGTTACACATCATTCATGGGATCGTCACAACCACCGTTTAGCACCAGTTGCACCTCGACTCACCCTAAACCACATCCTCACGCTAGAGGGATGGGATAAAAAAAATGCTTTTGCTACAAAGTAATGTCAGTTATTTTCATCTCACTCATGTTTTATTCTTCCAATCAGATATATTCTATTCCACGTCTACTTTAACCGATATGTCGGCCCCAAGCACATATGCTTCGAAGATGGAAATGCCCGTGACATAGGAGTTAGATATATAGAGTACTTTTTTTACTTCTCATTTACGATCATGGGACAACTTTTACTATTCAAGATAAAATGAGTCGCATCGCCTCCCCCCCCCCCCACCCCACCCAAAACCAATCCCGGTAACACGGTTTTGACAAGAGTGCACCCACCTCATATGTCCATACCCATTTCTATTTGCGCGCAAGAAACCGCAAATTGAATCAGAGATGGTATGCTCGTAGAATCATGTGAAGAGGAAGCCATAGAGCAAGTTGGAACTTTAAAGTGCATTGTGTTACACAATCTTGGGGTCGTCAAACAAGTGTTTCACCCACACTGCGATTCGGTCCGACCACACTCAAACATGGTGACACAGCAAAGAGGGGCTAAAGTTTAATTATTCATTTTATGGTTTATTATTGCGAAATTACATTATATTCCAAATCCACTTTAACTATTATGCCAGACCCAAGTACATATGCTTCGAAGATGAAAAAGCTCGTGCCATATTTAATAGATGTAGGGTTATTCTATTTTTCAACTTTCACTTACAAGCATGAGACATTTTATCTATTTAGAAACATAGTCACGTTTTTACCACCATGATTATTAAATTGTGGCAACTGTCATCTCATTTTGTTTGTTCACCGGATCTGATTTTTTTTCGAAAAGAGGGACTCCCCGGCCTCTGCATCAGAACGATGCATATGGCCACATCACTGGATCTGATAGGCGCCCTGCATGTTAGGTGCCCTACAACAACTGACTAGCCATGCAACAAAGACGTGTATTGTCTAGGTGCGTCTTACCAAGGCCCAATGACCCAGTTTTTACCCAAGCGCACCACATCATCGGTGCATACTAGTTCCTCTATGGCACATTCTTGACTACAAAGTACAAACTAAAGTGAAGATGACATACTCGAGGTCCAGTGAAGAGGAGGAATCTTCATCATAAATTGTTAATCCGCATCAAAGATCCCATATTTTCTAGGTGTGCACTCATGTGAGAGCCAAGTTCAGTTAAACCAGCCATGACACACCAAGTCGACAAGCTACGTATTCGTTGGGTTGAAAAACTATGATAAATTAAGAAAAATCATTGCAATAAATGAAACAAACCAAAACCGCGACATGTACGACCGTTCGGAGTATAAAGCATGGTGGGGTGAATTTATACTAACAAAACTAGCAACCTAAAATTTCTAGTCAATTTAAACTTTTATGAATTCTAAGCTTAGCTGGAGACTTCTTACACATACAAGCTACGAAAGAGTATGCGTGGAAGCAAAACTTGCAAAGTAAATTGTTCGGGAGAGAGACCAGAAAAAAAATTCCAGGGTTCGAATAGTTTATGCTATCCTTATCTTACTCCTCATTAATGGAGGTTTCAACCACAAAAGAATCTAAGACTACATACCACAAAGGCGAAAGTCTCGGTAGCGTTGCCCAACAAGGGCTTATACAAAGTGCTTACCCATCTCTACCATCATGGCTTATCGACCATCAAGGTTGAGCCTCACTCGGGGTATATATTCACAAAGTAAGCGATATTCAAGCCATCACAAACTTCTTTGTTCCTTCACACATTGATGGTCCCAAGCACGCCTAGCCGATATATGAGGTGCACACCCTCCAAAAGTAACAAGATAAGGTTGCGTGTGCGTCAAAAGAAAATCGTTGCCACACTCAGAAACTCATAGGATGAAGCCTTGAAAAGTCCACTTGAAAGCAAAGAGGGTAATAGAGATTGGAAGGTTGGACATGGATGTTGGAGTAGAAATTCCTTTGAGAAAGACACCTGACTTGGTGGCTCTCTCCGAGAAGTGGATGTTTGAAATGATTTTTTTAACAGTGGGATAGGTATGGTTATATATAGGCTAGACCCAGAATTCTAACTTTGTGGCACCAAATAATGTGATGTGTGAGAGATAGTAGGGAAATGATTAAGGTTCTTGGGTGTTTTTGGAGTTTGATCTAAACACTTAATTAGAAATTCATCACCTAACACAGTTGATCATTTTGGATAGTATCAGCATACCTAAGGACTTAATATGGTCTTGAATTGGCAAAACTATGAGAAATATCCTTCGCCTTGCCAACACTTGGACATGAAGAATTGAGGGGTCAACAATTATCTTCCAACACTGATACTTAATCTGAAATACACTTAGACAAATATTAGTCCATTTAATTAATTTATAATATATTATAAAAAATCCACTATGATTTTAAAACTGAGTAATAAAACCCGCCACAAGGTCACACAAATGGGGTTAGGAAATGAATTGGTAAGATCTTGGAGAGAAGAGCCAACTTGTACAACCTTGTGTACGCACACTTATCGATATATCACATATGAGATCAAAATGCCTAGCTGTTCCATGTTGTTCTAGCCCCAGAGCTGCCGACCATGCATGATAACACATTTCTTTGGAAAACTTTGTGGTACACCTCTTTATTTCCATTTATTTTCCCCTCAATATCCCCTCTTGCAACCGCACATCCAAACCTTCCTCTCGAAATCATCAACAGCGGCTACTCTTAAATCAAGCCAGCCAGCATCCCCATGGTTACGCCCAAATCAACCTAGTCATCCCACTGCTGATTACTCCTCCTACTGCTACACTGGCCTCGCTGCTCTCAGCAGCATGAACACATGGTGGCGCCATGGGCTCTAGCTCCTATGAGTTACAGCAACCATCATCTCTCCAGAAGCTGCCTCCCAGGACTTCATCGTGGATGTGCACGACACAGTTCTGCACCTCACTCCATCGGCCTCAAGATCCTATGAGCCACAGTGACCTTCCTCTCCCGAAGCCATGGTACAGAGCTTCGCGGGGGTGGTTAGCGGAGTGAGCGATGACGTGATTGCGGTGGCAACGACTTGATCCAGCCGATGGCGACTCAATTTTGATGATGACAATGACTCGATTTCTGAAGGCAATTCTCAGTTCCGATGAGATGGTTGAGGAAAATTATGGAGTGCTATCCCTCTCATGCTCCAAATATGGAGGGAGCTCCAAAAATTATGGCGATTGAGGGGTGGATGGCAGCTCTGGTAGAGTTGCTTTTTGTGGTTCGTGCCATATGGCAGTTATTATGCAGTTTGGGTGAATATGGCGACTGTGATAGAGTTGCTCTTAGCTGGAATACCCATAATGGTACACTAATAAAAGTTTGAATTTACTTTTCAAAAGAATTTGAAATTCTAGCAACCTCTCGGTAACACCACATGATAACAAAGTGATTACCGGGATCCATGCAGGCAAAATAGTTGGGCCAGCCGAAAATAAAAGGAGCAAGACCAAATTTGCCCATGTAAGCTCATTTACAAAGAGGGGCCGAGGAACACGATTCCTTGGTTGTGGCCAAACCCATGGTCGAAGCTGAATCATGAATCACACGGTTAGAAGTGATAGTATTCATCCTCACACAAACCGTGCATATATCTGGTAGGCGCACCCGGGCAGATCATCCAAAAGGTCACACAATTTTTTGAAGGGGGAGTCCGCCTTTGCTGCTTCGCCTGCCTATTGACGAAGAAACTGAACGCATGGCTAAAAAATTGACGTAGACCGAAATCCTGGCCATGATCCAAACACATGCCAACGCCCTCAGTCAACACGAACAAATTGGTAAGGCGGTTGCTGGGTGCTATCCAACTAAACGTGCCCATAAACTCTTGGACAAAAGTGACAGTTTGTACAACCTGTGGTACGCACGCTTGTGGCCGTATAGCATACAAGCTAGATGATGAGATCAAAAGGCCTACAAGTAGGCTATGTGTAGCGCCGCCGACCATGCAGGCAGAGGCATGGACCAAAATGCCAAGGGATAACACTTATCCAACGACATGCCCCAGTTTCTTTCTTCCTTCCTTTTGATGGAATCTCCTTCAAATTGCACAATTTATTTTAGAGCAACCACGCAATTCATTTCACTGGTAGAAACTCAAGTCACAACTAAGTTAGACGGAGCTCCGGCATAGATTCTTGCTAGCTCCTTGGGGCAGCGAGGTTAGGGTTTCTCGCCGTGCGTACGCAACGATGACATTTGGTGGCAGGTTCTTCAGATTGATTCAAGGATTCAACCGTGATGACTGCGGTTCCAGGGTGCTGGTCCTTAGGAGCACGTGCACGAAGACCTCCCGGCTGTCATCGACAAGGTAAGGCCGGCTCCGGTATGGGAGCGGCGAGTCGGCGGCTCATTCTGACAGCGGCAATTGTCGTTCGGTGGTCCGATGTAATTTATATTATGTTTGAGGTGCTTCGTACTTCCGGTGAATTTGAATTTTATAATAGATCTGATCCTTTTCTGGAAAAAGAAAAGAGAGGATCAAGAAAGCAAAGATCTTTTTCTCTGAAATGTACATATTATATAGTATAAGAGATAACACCTATCCAAAAATGCACCGATTCTCTTTTCTTCCCAAACCTGCAGCAACAGCAACCTACATGCACAATCAAGAGAAGAGAAGAGGGGAGTATAAAGGAGGAAAAGATCTTTGTTGCTGCCTTTGGGAAAGGAAAAGATGGATCATGGCAGATTGATAGGTGTAGGTGGCTGGCTGGGGCACCCAGCCCATGATTGATAGCAGCTACCAAAAGATGAGGCCATGAGGTGATGGATCTCACACACACACACACCACACCACACCGCACGTAGTAGATGCAGAGGCAGACACTTGCATGCTACCCACAGCACACCACACAGTTCTCCATCTGTTGCGCCACTGCAGCTGCAGTTGCAACCGATCTGGCCTCTGGTGTCCGGTCCGGTCACCTTTCCCGGCGGTGGTGGTGGCGATCGAAACCAAAAGCCGCCGTACCTGAAACGATTCTCCCTCCCTTCCCTCGCTTTCCTCCTCTTCTTTCTTGCATCATCTTCTCCTCCCTCTCATGGCTATAAAGCCCGCCTGAAAGCCTGAAACCGACCCAAGCTGCCCGCCCGCCCGCACGCTCGCACGCTCGCGCGCCGCATACCTTCCCGTCCGCCGGCTCGACCGCCCGCCTCTGCCTTTCTACGTGCGTGGTGGCGGCGGAGCGATGGGAGGAGGGAGCGGCGGCGGCGGGGTGTGGCCGGTGGTGGTGATGGTGTTCCTCAACGCGATCGCGGCGGTCATGGTGTCGCTCGTCAAGGTGGCCATGAACGGCGGCCTCGACCCGCTGGTGCTCGTGACGCTGCAGCAGCTCACCGCCGCCTGCTTCCTCGGCCCCATCGCCTACCTCCGGGAGGGCAAGGCGCGGCCGAGGATGACGCTGGAGATCTTCGCCTACCTCTTCGCCAGCGCGGCGCTGGGGGCGGCGCTGCGGCAGTACATGATCTTCGTGGCGCTGCGGTACACCACGGCCACCTTCGTCACGGCCTTCTCCAACGTGGCCCCCGTGCTCACCTTCCTCCTCGCCGCCGCCACGCGGTCCGAGTCGCTCAACCTCCGCTCCGCCACGGGCGCCGCCAAGCTCGCCGGCACGCTGGTGTCGCTGGCGGGCGCCATGGTGCTCACCTTCTACCGCGGCGTCGCGCTCACCCACGCCCACCACCATAGTGCCGGCCAGCTCCACTACGAGTCCGCGCCGTCGCCGGCGGGCGCGGGCGACCCCGGCGCCGGGAAGCGGTGGACGCTGGGCACGGTGGCGATCCTGGGCAACTGCGTGTGCCTCTCCTGCTGGTTCCTGCTGCACGGCCGGCTGGCGAAGAAGTACCCCTACGTCTACTCCTGCAACGCCTTCATGTCCACCTTCAGCTTCCTCCAGGTCGCCGCCGTGGGGCTCTGCGCCCACCGCAGCCTCGGCCTCGCCGCCTGGCTCGTCACCTCCAAGTTCCAGATCCTCACCATCCTCTACGCCGTACGCACGCAACCAAAATCCTTCATCCATTCATCTGAATTACTACTACAAATGAATTGTCAGGCACTGACGACGAACAGCTTGTCTGAATTGAAATCCAGGGGGTGGTGGGGTGCGGGGTGTCGTTCGTGCTGCTGACGTGGTGCATCGAGAAGCGGGGGCCGGTGTTCGTCGCCGCCTTCATCCCGGTGGTGCAGATCATCGTCTCCGTCATGGACTTCACCGTGCTGCACGAGACGCTCTACCTCGGAAGGTACTACCACACCTCACCGTTCCACTAGCTAGCACCGATCATAGTACATCCACACATAGGAGTACATCCAGATTCAGAGCATGCACCTGCCTAGTGTCCACTGTCCACACATGATTGACTCGACTCGGCACCTGACAATGTAATGGCGCTTTTGCAGTGTGCTGGGATCGGTGTTGGTGATAGGTGGGCTGTACCTGCTGCTGTGGGGCAAGCGGCAGGAGGCCCTCCAGCAGCCTCCAAAAGTCGCAGAGGATGACACGGAGCAGCAACAGCAGCAGCAACAACAACAACAACCACAACAACAACAGGTGCAGGTGCAGATGCAGCCCTGACCCTGACTGAAGATTGGGAAAACAGAGGAGCGCTCCATCCATTGGGTGGGTGGGTGTTAACAAGTGCAGTGCAGCAAATAAGTTCTCCAACACACTTTTCAGTTTTTGTTTCCAACTTCTTGTGAGACCACCATTAATGGTGTAAATTAAGCTTCAGGGCAATGTCAGTCATGTCATGAAGCTGTTTAGGTTCTGATCCAGACAACACTCTGTAGGATAATGATCTGAAGATTCTAAACCAAAGCTAATAGCAACATCAGTGACACTATGTATACTAGACGTCGCCACGTTTTGTATGTTTTATGTTTTTCAAAAAGTGTAATTTTTTCGTGGGGACATACGTGGAATGTTTTAACTGCACATTTGTAAGAGCTATACATGGCAATGGATATGGGAGAAATGCTATTGCATATTTTTCTGAAATTAATGGCTATTGGGAAAAAAAAGTAGAAGACAGGAAATAGTATGTATATGTGGAGCTTGAAATAAACCAACCTGACAAAATATCGGAAATAATACACCCTTTATCTACTTTTATGTACGTACATCAATCTTCTTCGATCGCACGAATCGGGGGTGCGTCGGCACATATGCACAAGAAAGTGTCGAGAATGAGAAAGACAAGAATCAGTAGACTTCGACGTTCCATTGCTCGGACTTCTTCAGTTGCTTCCTGTACTCTATCCAGTCGATCCCTAACATTCAAACAACCCAAAATTCAGCACCACTTGCAATGAACAATTGCATCAAACTGCTCAAGCTGTTGAATCAACAAAAATAAATAAAATTCAGAAGAATGTATTTTTGTACCTTCTTTTGCAGCCAATGGCACCATGATCTCATCAATACCCTTCTCCATGCCCTTCAGCCCACACATGTACACATAGGTGTTGTCCTTCTTTAGCAGCTCCCACAGCTCATCCTTGTACTCTGCCATCCTGGTCTGGATGTACATCTTCTCCCCCGCCGCGTTGGTCTCCTCCCTGCTGATGGCGTAGTCGACCCGGAAGTTGTCCGGCGCCTTCGCCTTCATCTTCCCAAACTCCTGATGTTCACAAACACAGTGCAACCAAACAAGATGACGATTAAGTGTCACAAGAAACACTGAAGTAGCACTTGGAAGAAAAATCTCATGGAAGCTACGAGAGGTGATCGGTGTCCCGACCTCCGGGTAGAGCAGGGAGCTGCTGGTCGGAACTCCCAAGAAGAGCCAGGCCAGGCCATTGAACTGCACAAGAGCACAAGGTTAACACACTAATTGTTCATTCAGGTTTCTTGTGAACATAAGGTATTCAGTACCAGGTGGGATAGTGAATAGTAGACAAACATCACCAACACTATGTATTACCTTGTAGTCTTCGTACTTCTCGAAGAACATCTTCCACAAGAATGACCGGAACGGCGCGATACCGGTCCCTGTGGCGAGCTGCAAGCAATTGATGACGTGGAAATTACTAGTTGGCCATCAGTTTGTGGTGGATGTATTGCTGAATGTTTTAACCATAGTGTTCAGTCTCACCATGATAATAGTAGCATTGGGGTCTTTAGGCATGAGCATCTCTTTGCCTACTGGCCCTGTTATGTTGACGTCGGCGCCGGGCTTCAGGTCGCCTGCATTACCATGGACAAACAACAAACATGCCAGTGAGAATGAGACACTACCAACTAGTAAAATAGCAGTGATTAAATCCAGTGTTAGTAAATGGTGATGCAGATTTAATTTCTGGTTTCCAATAAAGAAAATTCATCAGCACAAGAAACAGATTCCTGATGATCTGCAAAGTCTGAACTGAACCGACTCTGAACTTTGAACAGTAGCAGATTTTTTTCAGAGAGAAGTACAAGGGATGCAATGCAATGCAACTGAAGAATTGCAGTCTAAGATTTATGGTTTCCAGTGAAGAAAGCACAAAATTAATGAGACTGATGTGACTAGTGTTAGTAAATGGTGATTCGGATATTCACTACCACAAGAAACAGATTTCTTGATGATCTGCAAAGCCTGAACTGAACCGACTCTGAAGTCTGAACACTAACACCTTCTTCAGAGATAAGTACAGGGGGGTGCAATAGCCATGATAATGAGAATGAGACGCTACCGAGTTGCACAATAGCCATGATATAATCCAGTGTTAGTAAATGGTGATGCAGATACTTATTAGCACAAGAAACAGATTCTTGATGATCTGCAGAGCCTGGACTGAACCGACTCTGAAGTCTGAACACTAACACCTTCTTCAGAGATAAGTACAGGGGGGTGCAATAGCCATGATAATGAGAATGAGACGCTACCGAGTTGCACAATAGCCATGATATAATCCAGTGTTAGTAAATGGTGATGCAGATACTTATTAGCACAAGAAACAGATTCTTGATGATCTGCAGAGCCTGGACTGAACCGACTCTGAAGTCTGAACACTAACACCTTCTTCAGAGATAAGTACAGGGGGGTGCAATAGCCATGATAATGAGAATGAGACGCTACCGAGTTGCACAATAGCCATGATATAATCCAGTGTTAGTAAATGGTGATGCAGATACTTATTAGCACAAGAAACAGATTCTTGATGATCTGCAGAGCCTGGACTGAACCGATTCTGAAAACTGAATACTAGTGATCTTTTTCAGAGAGGGATGCAATGCAACAGAACTACAGAAGAACATCAGTGGAGATCGTACGAACTGCCCAATCCATTGCAGGGATAATTATTTTGGATTGCACTGAATAATAGCACTAGCAGAAATGACTTTAATTTAAGAAAAAAACTAATTAGCTCATCCTGATATCTGAAGTGCAAAAAGCCTGAACTAAACTGAACACCGTTAAGTCTGAAGAATTTTTCAGATTGTTGAGAGCCGAACAATGCAGATCTCCCCATCGCTGGGAGGGAATTGGGACTCACAGAGGAAATTGGAGCAGACCCCCTTGACGACCTCCCCTGCGTCGTTGGTGTAGACGAGGCGCTTGACGCACAGCGAGACCTGCAGCCGGATCGATTTCAGTCAGCGAGACCTGCAGCAGAGACGGTGAGATGGAGGGATGGAGCAGGGCGTAGTACGGTCTTGGCGTCGCCGAAGTCGCCGAGGGCGCTGCTGGCGATGGAGTAGAGGCGGAGCTTGTGGGGCTTGCCGTTCTTGTCCTGGCCGTCGGCGACGACGCCGATGGACTGGCCCTCCTTGTAGGGCACCTCGCCGTCGGTGGAGAAGACCATGTGCCACGTCTCCCCGGGCGCGTCGTCGGCCGTGATCTTGGTGTTGAGCAGGCACTTGCCCACGTACGGCTCCTTGGGCCGGAACTTGTTGGTCACCACCCCCTCCTCCTGCTTCTTGGACACCTTCTTCTCCTTCACCGGCGCGGCATCGGTGGAGACGGCCTGCGCCCGGATGGTGAGCAGGCCGCGGCGGGAGACGGCGGTCGTTCTTGCCGCGCATGGGAAGCTGCAGTGGGAGTGCTGCGGCGCGCTGGACGGGGTGGTGGAGGTCGTGGCGGCCCGGAGGGAGACGGCCGCGGCCGTGACGGCGGCCATGGCGCCGGGACGGTGAGTTTGTGGGAGAGTGGGATGGGATCAAGGTGGGTAGCGGCGGGGGAGGTGAGCGGGGGGGAGGGGTGGGAGGTTATGGAGCGGGAGGGAAGGTGGTGGATAGAGTGGAGGGAGATGAGTGGAAGGCAGGGGAGGTGAGGATGAAGTGGTGCTCCTGGTTTTTGGAGGGAACAGGGCAACACAAACAACCAAAGGGCCAAGGCCACTCACTCACTCACCCACCCACCAAAACTATCTTCTCTCTACAAATCTCTGTCTCTCTCTAGGAAAGATTCAAGTGTCCATCGAATCCAACAAGTATCTGCCTGCCTGCATTGCCCTGCCAAATTAGTTGTCATGACCACAAAAGTGTCGCCGGCCACCGTCGACATGGGAGCCTCCTCCCCAACCTCGCCTTTCAAAGCGAGGGTCCGCCGACGCCAGTGTGGCGGCGGATCTCTCGCCACCTATGTGCTTGTTGGCCTACCCTCGAGCACTCTTTTTGGTGTTAACAAGCATTCTATATGCGGAGCGAGCCCTGAAGTTTTCATACTGCTCGTGGCGCCATGCCCACAAGTCGACACATGGTGGAGGGTTCAGAGAAGTCGAATTTAATGATTTGTGCAACCATTGGCAAAAAAGTTCTCGCCGATACTGTCGTGGTGCCACGTCCTCGGTGTATGATACATGACTTTGTCTCCCTCGATGGGTGAAAGTCTTTAGTTTTCACCGTTGTATAACACCAAAAGGTCATCACAAAACCACTCTCATAAAGATACAAAATTATGATGAAAACCCACTTTTATCGTGGTGGCCTCGAGATAGCTCAATTCCACTCGATCATATGCCTAACCGTATCAAACTTTAGTGTACCATACTGGCATCCCAATTCCTCATTTTCTTCATAAATGTAAACATTCATAAGCTAAGATCTAGGAAACGCTGGTATCTCATCAGAAGCTTGAGGCTTTGTCTTCGAAAACAACACCACATAGACTAATAGGATTGAACAATGTAAAAAACTACACATATATGTGCTTTTATTTTCTGCAGATTTAACTTGTTGTGTGTTTATTTATTTATATGTCCGTATTTTCAGAATATGCAAATAGAAAACACCAAATATTGTTTCAAGGACAATATACCCATTTTTTAGAAAAGCTACCAGGCTTTATTTATTAGTGACTCACTTCGGCTTAACAAGCCTAACATGGTGGCCCAGGGAAAGATGAAACATTTTCGGAATTGTCTTTCATGTTTAAAAATATTCACAAAATGGATTTAGTAAACGTTAATTATTTTTCAAAAAAATGTTCACACTTTATAAAATGGATTCTGGTTTTTCAATAAATCATCTGAAATTTCAAAAATTGTTGGCTTTTTGAAACAAATAATCATGTTCCTCTTCTCTTCTGAAAGGAAAACAAAAAAAACAACAACTGAAAAGTGGTAGAAACAACTCGCTCGCTATACTGCTCTCTCGCTCGCTCCTAATCTTGGTCGACCTAGTCGTTGTCCTGAGGAGCTACTTCTCGCACGTTGCGAGATGTAAGTAGATCCTACCATGTAGTGTTACTAGACCGGCTCAGTACTGTACCTTACGCGCAAGCTTTTTCTCCAGTGGTTTTTATTGGTTTTTCACTATTTTTCTTTGGTTTTCTTCGGTATTCCTTCTTCCTATTTATTTTTCTTCTTTTCTTTAGTTGTCCTTTCTTTTCTTCATTCAGTTTTCACTGGTGTTCTTTGTTTTTGTTTTTTAATTTTTCAAACAAACGTCTATTTTTTGAAAGACATTGTAAATTAGCTTATGTATATCAGTAACATTTTTGTAGACATGTTTAATTTTTTTTAAATACACGATTAAAATATTTTCAAACATATGTTTTAATGTCTACTTTTTCCAACACATTATCACTTTTTATATACAACTAAAAAAATTCATACACGTCTTATATTTTTCAAATACATTATTACCATATTTTCAAATCCATATTTTTTAATATGTGTTAAATAATTAAAATGCATAAGGTTACATTCTTTGAATGATAAGAAACAGTTTTTAAACTATTCTAACATTTTATTACATTTTTTTTTAAAATTTCAGCAGCACTTTTTAGAAACGCTTGAACATTGTTTAATGTGGAAAGCATATTTTTATTGCCAAAAATATATATTTGAAAAACACGAATATATTGTATAAAAATGTGGAAAAATATCACTTACATCTGATTGAAACTCTTGAACATTTTTGAAATGTAACATACATTTTCTAAAAGTTGAGCGGGTGTTTTTTTACACCACATGAGCATTTTTCATGATGAACACTTAGAAAAAAATTAACTAAACTGATTTTTAAATATATTTATTTAATATTTTTGTAAAGAGTAAAAAGTGATAAAAACAAGTGGGAGATGTCGGCATGACGAACCCACATGACTGATGGACGGGCCTGCGAATGGCGAATAATGCAACTATGGGCCCTTTAGTGGCCTATTGCACCACACAAATTCAGGCATGCCAACCCATTGGGCTATCCTCTTTGAACCCTCTCTCTTCGAGTGTCTACGTCATATTAGAAACACAAAGTCATTTTGAGTGGTGACGGTACTTAGCGGTAGATCTCATGCTGCTCGCATTTTCTAAGATCCGTGTGAAGCTATGGCTCACCTAGATGCATAGTAGTAGTATAGTTCTTGTATCTTTCATTTTAGTCAAATCAATGTCAGCTTAATGGGCCCAGAGAAACACCTTTTGTCAGGGGAGATGAGCATGGAGCTCTCTTCTCTATGTCTACCTCCCAAACAACGACCCTCGCCATCCAAACACAGGCACTAGGTCAAAGCGCCTTAGAGTGTCCTCACCGTCGCTCTTTTGTGGTCGTCAACACCGAACCCAGATGGCTTCCACCAACAGACAATAGCCATCATTAAGACGTGCCACCTAATTTGAGGCGGCGAGTCGGTGGAACGCCCAAGCTTGGATCACATGTTGATTAGCGGAAGCCAATTGTAACATTTGCATCCGAAAGCCGATAGTCATATGAAAAGACGCTAGCCAGCCAAGGCCAGAGACGACAAGAGGCCAGATCATGTACGTACTCTTGGTTGCATTTGGGACTTGCACCAATTTGTGAATGGGTCATCTCTATTTCTTAGAGTTCATCGTGTAGTTAGTTGGTGCTATTGGATTGTTTGATTTTGGCTTGTAATTTGGGTTATATATAATATATGTGTGGATATATAATGCTTTTTGACTTGCATGTTAGGATCCCGTTAGGTGTTCAAGTAGTTTTAACCGTTGGTTGGAGAGGGTCTGATATAATAAATGTGGTTTCCCATGGTTTTGAATTTCGCCTCAGGACGAGTGTCACTGGCAACGATGCTCCTGGTTTCTTCGACTACTTCGCACATTGTCGCACACAGATGAGACTGTTATTACCCGGCGGAATGAGCACCCATCTGTTATGGCGTGGTAGAATATCACAAGAATAGTCAAGGAGGAGCATCAAGCTCTAACACTATGCCTAGCTCAAGAAGATCGAGAGCATCAACATGGCTACATTGAGAACCCAAGAGCTGTATGTCTATGTTACAACGCACGGGCCCTTTTACTAGTGTTATCAACTTATCATACAACCTTCTTCATCACATAAACTTAAATTTCAGTGCATATGACAAACTTTATTGCTCAAGCAGAAGCCAAATTAGGAAACCACAAATATAACAATATCCCAAGATTTAACTTTGATCAATGGTTAATCCATCTATATGGTCCAAATCTGATTTCGTAATTATTCGTCTCTGCTTCTTTGTGAGGTACGATAGTCTATTTGTCCACGTGTTGCCCAACCCGCCCCTAATAAATACCCCAACCCGACCCTGAAGCCCAACCCATCCAACACCAAAGCACCCATCTTTTCCTCTCTTCGCCGGCCGTCGCGTTTCCTCTTCCTCATATCGCTAGGGTTTTCCTGTCGTCGAGGAGGAGGAGGAGGAGGGGGAGGTGGAGGTGATGGTGGGCAGTGGGACTGCTCGGACAGAGGAGGACATGGGAGATGCGTCGACGAACTATGATGTCGGAGACGTACTTGTGAAGGTCGGCGTAGGAGGAGACGGGGAAGGGGCGCGGAGGAGATGACCCGAAGAAGGGGGGTCGTGGTGGTGTTGGACGACCGCGACAAAGAGAAGGCATGCTTAGGGCGAACGGTGCTGCAACGCCCACCATGCCAGATCAAGATCCATGGCCGGCGGGAGGAGGCAGAGGAGTGATGGGCCGCACGAATGATGACAGACACACCATCATCATCGACTCTGGTCCAAATTTGGTTGGGCTTGGTATTTGTCTTCGTTACGTTAGGTAAGATATCCGTCCACGTGGTGGTGCCCCATCTCTAAAATCCCCTGAAAAATAAATAAATAGATACCCCACCCGGCCCAACCCACACCGCAAGAAACAAAGTTCCCATCTTTTCCTCTTCCGCCGCCGTCGCCGCGCCTCCCGTAGGTCTTCCCCGATCCCCAATCCCCGATCCGTCCGCCCCCAATCCCATCCCCAGCCCGGATCCAGGCGATGGCGGCCGCGGGAGACGCCGGCGAGAAGAAGATGGTGACGCTCAAGAGCTCGGACGGGGAGGAGTTCGAGGTGGAGGAGGCGGTGGCCATGGAGTCGCAGACCATCCGCCACATGATCGAGGACGACTGCGCCGACAACGGCATCCCGCTCCCCAACGTCACCTCCAAGATCCTCTCCAAGGTCATCGAGTACTGCAACAAGCACGTCCAGGCCAAGCCCGCCGACGCCGCCGCCGCCGCCGCCGGGGCCGCCGCGCCCGACGCCGCCGCGCCCCCCGCCGAGGACCTCAAGAACTGGGACGCCGAGTTCGTCAAGGTCGACCAGGCCACCCTCTTCGACCTCATCCTGGTATGAACCAAATCCCTCGATCCCCCCTCCTTCCTCCAGATCTACTGTCTGTTTCCTGATGCTGTTCCCCTTCTGGGGCTGAGGCTCGGATCGAGATTGGTCTGCCAGATTAGATTGGAGCGGATTAGGCTAGGGTTTGCATGATTGGTCTGTGCGGTCGTCATACTCTGCAATCTGGAGATTGGTTAGATTAATATCGTGAAAAGGAGAGATTATATTCGATGTACAGGGACCGTTCCATGTTCTTGTTAGTAACCTGGGAAGAATTGATTGTTGTTCTATCATTGTGCCAGTTAATTGCAACTTTTTGTCAGTGGTAGAATCTAGAATGTCAAGTTCCTGTGCGATTAACTTGTGGAAACATCAGACCATACAGAACAGTAATATAGGGTCTTTTATCATTGTGCACTGTTGTTTATCTAGCATTGGTTTACTGTTAATTCTGCTTTTTACATGATTATGCTAACATAACATGGTTAAACTATTGTTTCGAACTTTGTATCCATGTCTTTATTATCCTGTCTGATCTTCTTGATCCAGCTTTGCATGCCTTCTTCTATCTATCACGGTTGCCTGATTGTGGTGTACTAGCAACATTACATCCATTACATAGTGGTAGCTAAGTGACCACATATTATGCCTGTTCTTGTGCCAAGTAATAGTTGCCAACTGTAAAATTCTGAGCTTTTCTGCAGGTGTTCAGTAGTATTGTTTTGAACTTGTTTTGTTACAGTTATGTTGTTTCATTCTAGATAGGGTGGTATCTCAGATGTTGCATCTACATAGTATAATCCAAAATCATACATTGCTCGCCGCTGATCCCATGTTCTGTCTTGCTTCACTGTTCCATACATAGTGATAGTTGATGCATACATTTGCCGTTGCGTTCTGAGAACTGGTGCTCGTCACCTGAAGCCATGCATGATTTTTCACAACTTATCCATGTGTAAAATTATCAACTTTTATGCAAGAATGTAGTAGACTCTGTTTTTATCACAGTTATTATGCTATTTTCTTTTGACTGTTGATCTTGATCCAGTTGTGTCAGTCACTTATGACACCTGAACCCATGTTATGGGATTTGAATCGATATCTATTGATCAACGCATGCCTTGTTTTACCGCAAAAACATCCATGTGGAATGTCTAATTAGCTAGTATTATGTTTTTGCAAATGAATGCTTCGATCTGACACGCTTCTATTCTTTTTGCCCCTTTGGCCCCTCTCAGGCCGCAAACTTCCTGAACATCAAGGGGCTGCTGGACCTGACCTGCCAGACGGTTGCGGACATGATCAAGGGCAAGACCCCGGAGGAGATCCGCAAGACCTTCAACATCAAGAACGACTTCACGCCCGAGGAGGAGGAGGAGATCCGCAGGGAGAACCAGTGGGCCTTTGAGTAGAGGAGCATGTAGGCGACGCCGTTTGCGCTCGATGAACAATGCTTAGTATTCGTCGTGTCTGCGTTTTAGCGCCCTTTTTCATGTCATCATAATGGTTTTTCATCGAACAGCCGGAGCACTGCTCGTGTGAAGGAAGCCCTGACCCCTTCGTATGTCTGTCGCTGTTTGATTTGTCCGTGAGAGTGTGTGTAGACTTGTGGCACCGCTGCTCGCAGAAGTAGGCGTGTCGCCGGCGCCGAGGGTACTACTCTGGCGCCACCGCGGCTGTCCTTGAATGGCAGCACGGCACCGGCCACCCTGATCCACAGGCGGACGCCGAGAGCATCTGCTGGAGGAAGTGCCCCCTCTGCCGCCGCGCGACAGCTCCGCTGATCCTCCGTCCTTTGCTCTGCTCCGCTGCTCCCAAATGTGGCCGTCAGCGCCATTGGTTCGCTGCAACTACTAGCTAGCTTAGATTCTAACCCCAATCGTGCTATGAATTATGGAGCCTAAGTACACCTCCACATGTGTGTTTATGTACCTCAAGCATATTTAGTATCTTCGTAATTTCCGCGCAAAATTATCCTGCATGCGTTACATCCCTTGCTTGGTACTGTACATACATGCGGTTGATCTCAGCCGTTGATCTTTCTGATCATTCGACATATGTCTACATGCACCCCTTTTTTTTTCTCGAAAGATGCACACAACCTCTCAATCGATTGATGCAAAACAACCTTCATGTATTCATGTTAATTAGGAAGCAGGTGCATGTGAAACCATGGAGCGGAGAGTGTGCCTAATTGAGTTTCAATCTAATTATTTTTACATCAAAAACCAAAAGAATGATGAAGTCGATACAAGTGAACGTGGTAGAGATTGGTGAAAATCCAAGGAACAAGTCTTGGTCATGCTACTACATGATTAAGCCATCAGTGCGACAGCTGCGCATTGATAGATAATTACCATTTGCACGTACTCCCTCCGTCTCTTTTTAGTATGCATATAAATTTTGTGTGAAGTCAAACTATCTCAACTTTGACCAAACTTGTAGAAAAAAGTGTGAACATTCACGATATCAAATTAATATCACTAGATTCATCATGGAATATAGTTTCGCATTATAGATACTTGGATTTGTAGATGTTAATATTTATTACTAATAAACCTGGTCAAAGTTTGCACGGTTTGACTTGACACGCGGAGTAAAAATAAACAGAGGGAGTACTAGATGTGAATAATTAAGGAGGTCAACCGCTAGTTAGCGATATTTGGAAATGCAAGAAAAGGCTTTGCGACAGATTATGCACACATGTAAAGGACAACTGGGACAGAGAGTATTTCCAGCCGGAGGGAGTATATAACTGGGACAGACACCACATGCCTTTAAGCTATATATGCAATATATAGATATAATCGTCAAAAAATTGATTGAGTTGGTTAATTAGATGGGATGTAAGCTATTTTTTGTTGTTGCCAAATGCACTTACAAGCCTTATACTAGTTCATTCTTGATGCAAATTAGTTAGTTTCTTGATGCTACTTGGCCAGGATAATTATTGTTAGCTTGCATAACTGACTACAAAATTGAATAGCCAATGACAAAATGAAAATTAATGCGCAACTTGGATATGTGCATTTGTGGTGGTAGGCTTGTCATTCTGCTGCCCCAGCTAGCCATTGTTAATACCCTAATCAATAATTAGCTAGGAGCTAGCTAGCTAATTCATTTTGTTAGTAGGACAACATAATAATTAAGCCGGTTAATTGGTTTCGTGACATCATCCTTTACAACGTGGTTTATGTCACCACCATTTTACCTGGTCTTGTCAAACCTGAAAGTAGGTTGTTCCCTTGTAAAGCACACTGTTTTCATTATTATTCCTTGAAAAAGAAACTTCCTGACCATGAGATTCTAGCCAATAAAACCTTAGGCGAGTAAACTACAAACTACAACTTGGTTGACCTCAAGTAGCCTGGTTTAACTAGTTTGTTATATGCATCTCAGACCACCTCCTCCCATGAACTTGCACTAATTTGATTATAGTTGAATATTAGAGGACATGCTAGTAGTGATGTAGCTTCAACTCTCAAGGGTCGGGTTGTCAATACTGATCACTACAGGTAGGATTTTAGGTGTCTAATGCACTGCATTTGCCTCCAAAAAATATATTAATTACTTAATCTGCAATATCATTCAGGTCCCTTGACTAGTCCAATACCATTGAGTTTAGTTGTTTCTTGTAACCAAGATCTGTCGGTAACGGTTTGTGGTATTCCATTGCGACCTAGACAAATATTATCACTACAACAGAATACGTCACACACGGTTGAAATACCTCGTCGCAAACAATATTATGGTCCATCACCACAAGCATGTTGGATGTGGGGCAACATCACACACGGAGGAAATAATCTGTGCGATGTGGGGTCAGTTGTATACCTTTTGTCTGGTTTCTTACTACTAGAAAATTTATGTTTTGTTAAAAAAAGTACAATTTTGTAGACAATGGACGAACATGTTTTGTTTAATCTAGATTGATACAATTTTTGAGTGACATGAGCGGGGTTAGTAGAATCATGTACTTCTCTAACAAAATAAAGGGTCTTTTAGCATTTCTATAGGTTAAATACTTCTTAGTTTGACTGTTTATAAAAAAACTGTAGCATCAATAATTTTTTCAAAAAATATCATGAAATTTAGGTTTTACAATGTAATTATTTTTATGCGAGGAACATGCATGTTGGCACAGATGGTGAAAGTACTATGTAGGAACTGAAATGATTGATACAAGTAAAATGGAAATTGCAGCTTACCTGATGATGACACCTTGAACTTATGGAGAACATGCATCATATGACCGTAATTATAAGCAACCGTAAGAATAGATTAACGTCACAAGTTGCATTAAACAGTTTGCTCTGAATTGGCTCTCCTTGTTGAGATTGCTGGTACTAGTTGAATGCATATATTGGCCTTTTACATATATCCCACATGACATATTTCATCTTCAAGTTGAATTGAGGTATTCGTATATATTATACGGATAGCTGACCGAGTTACATATGGATCTGAGCTGCCTTACATGGAGATGACTTGTAATTTTTGCACGAAGTCGTCCATGCGTTAGCTTCCATGCATGGTACTCCTCTATGTTAGGCGGTCAATCCCAGTCTTTTTTTCCTTCTGATCATCAGATGTATGGTCTACAACTCTACAGGTCATGCATCCATCATCATGTTGTCGGACCTTTTTTTGCGAGGGTTGGAGCATTTTTCTTTAACGCGTTAGATTGGTGAAAAATATAATTGCGAGAAAAGGACATGGTCAAGTTTAGTTGTTGAAGCCATTTGGTTGCCCTTAAACAAATTATCATGCAATGAGAAGTCATGCAGCCATGTATGAGATCGCCCAGGTGTATAGATACAGCATATAAGTACTACATAATTTGTGCCACTTGCAAGTATAAGCCAGTGGCACTATACAAGTAACATGCCAAATGATGATGATAAGCTCTAGATACAATCCATGATTTGTGAATCATAAGGTCAACTGCTAATTAACTTTGTCGCATTGTTTGGAAGAAATGGTGATTGGGAACCAGATGCCTGTTCTTTGAGCTATATATAGAGATGAGCAAAACTATATTTTGGATGGAGGGAGTAAAGAAAGTGAGATCAACAGCAAAATTAGTGGTGGGTTGAATAACTAGGGTCAACTCGATGAGATACAAGCTGGAGAAGAGAACTGGCCACATGGCCGTACAAGTCTTGTTAGCAGTACAACTTGCGACGAGTTCTATTATTGGGTTGGTACATAGAATAAATTAATTGACTAGTCTAATTTGTATGCAATTAGACCAGAAGAACAAGCTAGCTATATTTGTTAATATGTTTATTGTGTGAAACAATACAAGGGGCTATGAGCAAGGTAATAAGCACTTAATTATTGTATTAGCTTGCGCGATTGAGCATAAAACAGTCTGTGTCAAACAGAAAAATATGCTATTTGAGTTTGTGCATTGTGGTGGTGTGCCTGTCATGCGTGCATCCACATGTCCTTACATTATTAATATCCTTATTACCCTAATCAATGAACCCATTGGATGCCAGAAGGTAGAGGCTTGGTGATGACACCATCCTTGAAAAATAAGGTTTAGATCACCTCCACTTTACTTGGACCCGGTCAAGCACCTTTTTTTATGTATGCAATAAGTAAGGTTTCCTGACCAGGTAGGCGACTAAACTAAGAATCCACACTTGGGTGTGGTACTTTGGTTGCATCTGAATTCACCCAGTGAGCTTAGGTTTTCTACTCATCAATTTGCATATGCTTAAAGAATATACTAGCTTGTGATTAAATATTGTAGTCTCTACTCAGCTCTCAAGGGCCAAATTGACAACTTTCAATATTCCATTTCAATCCAATTCACTGCAAGTACGGTTGGGCCCTTAGGTTTGCAGTGCATTTGCACCAATATCAATCAGTATTACTAGTTTGTAGGAGTGCGTTTAGGTCCCCTGTCCAGCCCAAAACCGTTCCCGATTTGGACCAGTTTCTTCTTGTAAGTTCTAACCAAGGTGGGCAAGGGGTTAGCTTGCGGTATTTGCAAGGAATTTGCATCAATATTAGCTTCACTTGACCTGCGTATGTGCGTGGATCCTCTTCGATGTTGAAGAGCTACAAACGAAAATGGCAGGCGCTCGAATGACCTGGATTCATTGTATTTCCTTCCTTGGTACTCCCTCCGTAAAGACATATAAGAACGTTTAGATCTCTAAAGTAGTGATTTAAATGCTCTTATATTTCTTTACAGAGGGAGTACATACATGCCGTTGATCTCAGCTGTCGACCCTTCTGATCATCGGACGTATGTATGGTCTACATGCACTCTTATTAATTGTTGCTGTGTGTACGTGATGATTTTTCTCAGACCGGAAACCCCCTACGTCCCTACATCGATTGGTGCACACAACCTTCATGTATGTGTTACGTGTCACACTTTATTTCATGTTAATTAAGAAGCAGGTGCATGTGAAATCATGGAGCCTAGAGTGTGACCTAACTAAGTTTCAAGCTAATTATTTGTACATCAGAAACAAAAGAACGATGAAGTCGATACAAGTCAACACGTTAGATTGGTGAGAATCCAAGGAACAAGTCTTGGTCGTGCTAAACTACGTGATTAAGCCATCAATGCGACAGCTGTGCATGGATAGAAAATTACCATTTGCAAATACTATATAAAAGCGATATGATGATAAGGATTGGAGATAAATGAGCTAGCGCAGAATAATTAAGGATGTCAATAGCTAATTAGTTAGATTTGTTGCATTCGGAAGAAAAGTCTTTGTGACAACAATACACACATGTAAGAGTACATGACTGGTATATATTTAAGCTATATTTACAGACTGTAAAAGAAAATAGTGATGAATTTGGTTAATTAGTGTTAATTTGAAGGTATGCAAGCTGGTGAACTGACATAATGCACTTACAAGTTTGTATCTTGATGCAAATTAGTCAGGTTTTTTTATGTGTGTAGCAATTATACAGTTTCTTGATGCAACTAGGCCAGGAGAATTATTTTTTAGCTTGCATAATTGGCAAAAAATATATAGCCAGTGACAAAATGAAAATTAATGTGCAATTTGGGTATGTGCACTTGCAGTGGTAGGCTTGTCATCCTCCTGCCCCAGCCCAACCATCGTTAATACCCTTATATCAATCAAGAGAGCTATCTAAACATTTGGTAGTACTACAACATAATAATTAAGCAGGTTTATTGGCTTTGTGATGTCACCCTTGAAAATGTCGTTTAGGTCACCCCCACTACACTTGGACATGGTCGCACCCAAAGGTTGTCCCCTGGTGAAGCACAAGAGTTTAATTATTATATGTCAAATAGAAATCAAGTAAAGTTTCCTAATCAGGAGATTGTAGCGAATCAAACCTCGGGTGACTAAACTATGCACCACCAAACCTAGGTGACTAAAGTGTGAACCGCCACTTGGTTGATCGCCAGTGGCCTAGTTTATTTAGTTGGTCATGCATCTCAAACACCCCCCCCCCTCCAATTTGATCTTGAAGATTATACTACATCCTAGTGGTGATGTAGTCTCAACTCTCAAATGTCAGGTTGTCAATATTAATCTCTAGATGCAGGGTTTAGCCGTTTAATGCACTACACTTGCCTATAAAAAGTACTCCCTCAGTCAAAAGCGCTCTTATATTATGAGACGGAGGCTGTATTAGTCTGTAGCATCATTCAGGTCCATTGTCTGGTCCAAAACCATATTGAGTTTAGTTGTTTCTTGTAACCAAGATCAGGTTGGCAACGGTTTGTGGCATTGCATTGCAACCAAAGCAAGTACTGTCACTCCTACAAAATGCCTCATCGCACATGGTTGAAATAGCTCACCACAAATCGGACAAGGGTCCATAACGACCAACATGTCGCAGGGGCACACAATTCTCCAGAGGACTCATGCGTAATGTTTGGTTTTTGGTTTCACACTTAGAAGTTTAGACTTTGAGATGGAAAAGAGGGGTCAGATTTTATAGACGATGGAGGTGTAAGTTTGTTTAATCTGGACCGAGACAATTTTGAGTGACAATGGTCGTTGGCCAATCTACAATTTGTACATGTGCGGGTAGTGTATACTTAGTAGTAATTATCTAACATCTTATTATTATTTAGGACTGTTTGTTGAAATTATGATGATATCTATACCAAATTATACTATGCATGTAATGCATTTTTCATAAATTTGAATCAGCGTATTGAAATTATATTGTCTATACCTGCTACATGTACATTGTGACATCTTCTAGGACAGTCACTGGCTAGCATAGATCAATACATTGGATTGTTGAGTGTACACTAGTATCATATTATCACTGCAGTTACTCGCCCAATATAATGTTTTGGCTATGATTTATTTCTTATTAACTTTCCATGTTTGACTGGCTATAATATTGTACTCTCATATCCTAACTGCAATGCAACACCATCCTTTTTATTTAGGTGACACTACATTATACTTGCATTGTGAGGGTATCTCTAACTCATCCAAAAGCTGAAGTTACTGGGAATAAGAGCACTCTAACACATCTCAAAAACAGGCCAACTCCCCCCAAAAAACATTTGCGTAGCTAAAAAACCCTCCTCACTAGTGGGGAATTTTACGCGCTCCCAGAAGGTGAGGACCCTTCCTAATGGTAGAAGGAACTTTCTATCCCCAACCACTTCCCTCCATTGTCTGTGCCGCCAGTGGCCCGCCGGCCATGTCAACGGCTCCGATGTGTTGTCCCTCCCTACCTTACTCATCTCCACCCTTCCGCCCACTCGCCGCAACCACAGACACCTCCCAAGCGGAGCTGTGTCCGCCACTTCCTCCTTAACACTGCATTTTCCTCACCACATGATATTAATACCTCCTCTTGCCACTACCGCGACCCAACATTGTCGTTGCTGCCAGGGGCGGAGACAAGGGGGGGGGGGCGAGTAGGGGCTAGACCCCTGCCAATCGCTCGCCCCCCTCAACCGTTTTTAGCAGCCCACGTACTGTACATCGCTAATGGCTGCAAATAAGTGCATCATTAGCCCGTGTAAAACTTACGCTGACTATAAAAGACCAAAGCGGCAAAACCCAATAGCCCATACATATATGTAGGCTTACTACCGGCTGTGGCTGCCTATTGTTTTGCCTCTGGGAAATCTGGACAATGTGATCCATCGGATCGATTGATCTCGGCGCGTATTCTGCTGGACTACTTAGGGCTTTTGCCCTTGTCGCCGGCGGCGCGTGTCCTGCTAAGGGCGGCAGCCATCTACCAGTCACGACGACTAGACAACCAAGTGGATCAGATCATCCGCTGGTGCATACTGGTATCTTGTGCAGTCCGCTATTTGCATACAACTAGACGAGCAGGTAGATCAGAATCAGATCATCAGAATGCAAGCTAGACCCCGTTAGCCAGGTGACCATGATTGAAGATATTGGCCGCAGGTACGACTATGCACCAGTAACTATTAATATACATTTTCATGAATTGTAATCTTGGTCTGATTAATTAGGATTGCATATAATATAGAGCTTTTGACACTTCGTACATTTCTGGATGCACAAAATGAGTTATTTGACATGTCTAATATATATGCACGGCCAACTACGGTATAAACTTGCCCATTTTCTAGCTGGATGTTTGCAACACTCTAGAGCTAAAAATCTCGTCTTCATTTGCCGATTTGACAGTTGAATACTTTTAATTTAAACAAGTAAAACTACATACACAATTGTTGATAGATTACTGCGGTTTGTCATAAATCTTTCTGTCAACCCCGACAACCGAACAAACCATTTCTCTATGAAACTAGTCAAGACACGTTTTCAAAAGAAAATGAAGATGATTTTCTTCAACATTACATCTTTTCTATATTGGTAAGGAATATCAAAGTTTGCATTATCAACTTGTTCAACGCTGGAGGTCGTAGAGCTCAATTTGAGTTAATAGAAAGGAACATTCTTTTGTAGTTCCAAATAGTATTGTGTCATCAAAATACTGTGATGTTCGATGACTTCTATCAACATTGGCTTTTCGCCCCCCTCATGGCCAAATCCTGGCTCCGTCCCTGGTTGCTGCCTACCATTAATTTCTCCTCATGCCTACCATCGCCAATGTTGTGCCGGGGCCACTGCTCCCATGTTTTGTGGTTTACACCTAGGTTTCCCACCGTTCCATGCCGCGACAGTGTGACATCATGCATGGGGATGGCTTGCCTGAAAATCTGAGGTGGTGATGCCTGCTACTGGAATAAGATGTCCTGCATGTCTCAAAACAGGCTTTTGCCCCGCTTTATGTATAAAGCAACATCCAATGAAATACACGGCCGAATGATACAGGATGGTGAGGCGGCCCCATACAACGCCAATCCTAGGATAACTGGATCACGCACTACGCTACCGGAAAATAATATAGGGAGAACTGTGTACAACGCTGCATTACGCCCTAATACATCTAATGTCCATGACAACACCCTCGGGAGAGAAAAATGGCACAAAGCGTCGCCGCTGCCGCCTTCAGAATAGACAGGGTCTTCACCCAGAACTCTTGACACGGATTGGAGCACCTCGACAACGTCTTCAGGAAGAAAGCGGCACCCGCGAGCGTCACCATTGTTGGTGCCAAAGCGCGGAGCTTTTGCTCAGTAGCTCCCCAGTGCCACCACGAGGTCTTCAGAACAAGCACAATGGGACCAGCTCCCCAGGTCCGGATCAGGGCATCATCACGGCCAAGACAAAATGACCGCCCGTGCCACCATCCGCTACCCCTCTTGCCGCTCCAATTGTGTTTTTTCTTCTTAGAAGGAGGTTAAGCCACCCGTTTCTGTATCATTGTGAGGCACACAATCATTTTTCGCTCCACTTGTGTTATACTAATGAACACATTTCTTGGGAGTTAGATTTAGGTGATGGATTAGATTTAGAGCGATCCATGGAACTAATTGAACAATTCAACTGTACAAAGTTGAGATCTTCACTGACAAACATGCACTACATGGGCAGAATTCCATCTTGTTTTTTGATGACAAGATCCCTCCTTGCTTTGATTATCTATAATAAATTAATAATCTGCTATCAAACTGGAGCTGGATTTACTAAAGCTAGAAGCAACACGCAAGTGGAGCACGAGCGGAGGTCATCTTCTCATCAAAGCTAGCTGCAAATCCAGCGGTAGCGGCTCGGCGCCGGCGAGCTCGAGGTCCACACCGAACAGCCGGACGCACCGGCGGCGTGGCGCCCTCTCGTTTGAGGACGTCGACCGCTGCGGCATGAGGAAGACTTGTGGCACCACTGCTGGTCCTCCTGCTGGCAGGAGGAGGCGTGTGGGCGGCGCCGATGCTACTGTTCTGGCGCCACGCCGCCGGCAGTCGATGAAGAGGCTTGCGCCGGCGCGGTAGAAAGAGACGGTGTCGCCGGCGGCGAGGCGGCGGTCGCGGACGAAGGCGCTCCACCCTTTGGTCATGACGTAGCTCTGGCTGCTTCCCCAGTAGGAGAAGCGGAACTCCCACGCTTTGCCGCCACCACGGCCGTCTTCAAACCGCAGCACGGCGCCGGCCACCCTCCCCCGGCCGTCGCCGAGCATCTGCGGGAGGAAGTGCCGCTCGGCGAAGTGCTTGGGCACCACCAGCCGGTTCAGCTTCCCCACGTCGCTCGGCGTCACCACCTTGTCAAACATGTGCTCCCGCCTGATCCTCCTTTCCTCGCCTCCGCTGGGCGGCAGCTCCACCGTTTCTGCTCCGCTGCTCCCAAATGTGGCCGTCAACGCCATTGGTTCGCTGCAACTCGACAGATCTCTACCTAGCATAGATAGATTCTAATCCCAATCGTGCTATGAATTATGGTGCCTAAGTACACCTGTACATGTGTGTTTATATATAGCAAGCATATTAAGTACTCCATCCATCCCACAATATAAGATCATTTTTCAAGAAATTGAAAAATGATCTTATATTGTGGAGTATATTCGTAATCCGCGCCTAGTTGTGGTGCATGATTTGACTTTCCTAACTTGTACATACATGCGGTTGATCTCAGCTGTTGATCCTTCTGTTCATCAGTCGCTATGTACGGTTTACATGCACCCTTATTGATCGATGCACACAACTTTCATGTATGTGTGACAAGTCATGTTTAATTTGATGTTAATTAGGAGCCATGTGCATGTGAAACCATGGAGCGCATAGTTTCAAGCTAATTATTTTTACATCGAAAACCAAAAGAACGATGAAGTCGGTACAAGTCAACGTGGTAGATTGGAGAATATCTAAGGAACAAGTCTTGGTCATGCTAAATTAATACGTGATTAAGCAATCAATGCGACAGCTGTGCACACATAGATAATTATCATTTTCACGTATTACCTCCGCCTCAATTTACGTGTCTAGCTACATCCGTATCTAGACAAATCTAAGACAATTAATTTAGGACCGAGGGAGTACTGTATAAGAGCCAGCTGACGATAAGCTCTGGAGACTAATGAGCTAGGTGTGAATAATTAAGGAGGCCACCAGCTAGTTTGTTAGATGTGTTGCATTTGCAAGAAAGTCTTTGCGACAGATTATGTACACATGTAAAGGACAATTGGGAGAGAGAGTACATGCCAGGTATATATTTTGAGCTATATATAAAGATAAACATCAAAAAAGTGATTGAGTTGGTTAATTAGATGGGATGTGTCGTGGATTTGTCACGGCAGATGTCCTTAGCGTCAGGACTTAGTCGCGAGGCCAACGCATCTATGTGGTAGCTTGAGAGGGGTTGAGCGGAATCGAGAGACGCAACACAAGACAGGGATTTAGACAGCTTCGGGCCCCGGGAAACATCATCCGGTAAAAGCCCTACATGCTGTTTGAGGCTAGATCTCATTATCATCACGAGGGAGTCGCCGTAAACCGGCTCTCCTCTTTGTGTCTAACCCTAGAGATTATTGCTTGTAGCTTGTAGCTTCTAACTTGTCCCTCTTTGGGGAGCCCTGCCCCTCCTTATATATGTGAAGGGGCGGTTTACATGTGGAGTCCTATTAGGATTAGGACTAGTCTATCTCTAATACAAACCGGATACAAGTCCTAGTCTTAACTCCTTGTAAGGCAAATATACCTTTCCTCTTAAACCGGCCCACAATGGTTGAACCGGCCTTCATGAACCTCCAGACAGGCCACCGGGTCTTGTTGCTCCTCTGGCCCGCCTTGCCGGATTACCAATGAGCTGTAAACCGTCTGGTCTGTGCAGGTCGCCGGTGAATCGCCAAGTCCGGCCGGTTTATCCTTCCGGCCGGTTTACACCGCGGGGCATATCCCCGACAGGATGCAAGCTATTTTTTGTTGTTGCCAAATGCACTTACAAGCCTTATACTAGTTCATTTCTTGATGCAAATTAGTTAGTTTCTTGATGCAACTTGGCCAGGATAATTATTGTTAGCTTGCATAACTGACTACAAAATTGAATAGCCAATGACAAAATGAAAATTAATGTGCAACTTGGATATGTGCATCGTGGTGGTAGGCTTGTCCTTCTGCTGCCCCAGCTAGCCAATGTTAATACCCTAACCAAGAATTAGCTAGGAGCTAGCTAGCTAATTTATTTTGTTAGTAGGACAACATAATAATTAAGCCGTTTAATTGGTTTCATGACATCATCCTTTAAAACGTGGTTTATGTCACCTCCATTTTACCTGGCCTTGTCAGACTCGAAAGTAGGTTGTTCCATCGTAAAGCACACTATTTTCATTATTATTCCTTGAAAAAGAAACTACCTGACCAGGAGATTCTAGCCAATAAAACCTTAGGCGAGTAAACTACAAACCACAACTTGGCTGACCTCAAGTTTAACTAGTTTGTTATATGCATCTCAGACCACCTCCCCTCATGAACTTGCACTAATTTGATTATAGTTGAATATTAGAGGACATGCTAGTAGTGATGGAGCTTCAACTCTCAAGGGCCGGGTTGTCAATACTGATCACTACAGGTAGGATTTTAGGTGTGTAATGCACTGCATTTGCCTCCAAAAATTATATTAATTACTTAATCTGCAGTATCATTCAGGTCCCTTTATTAGTCCAATACCACATTGAGTTTAGTTGTTTCTTGTAACCAAGATCCGGTCGGTAACGGCTTGTGGTATTCCATTGCGACCTAGACAAATATTATCACTACAACAGAATACCTCACACACGGTTGAAATTCACTCTGTGCATTTGGTTTATTTGGTTTGCATAGTTCGATTTATACGGTTTTCCGGTTTGTATGGTATTAATACTTCGGTTTATACGGTATGAAATTAAAATACGGTTCGGTTTCGGTATATACCAAATTATTTCGGTATATACCATAATAACCAAAGTTGACGCGAATTTAAAATGACATACTATATTTTACAAATTTATAATTCAAAACACATACTCTTTTAATAAAAACGGTATATAACTTTATATAAGTATATATGCATGCCTCAATTCATGCCTTGAAAGGTTATGGACGTGATTAGCATTTTTGCAAGAGAAAAAATACTACATTATAGGGAAAAAGGGATGTTCTTTGCAGGAAATTGTACTCCTATACAAGAAAAATGACTACTTATATCATTGTTTGCCACAAGAAATATAAATATATTTTTATTTCGGTTTATTCGGTTAACCATTCGGTTTTTCGGTATATACCATAAAAACCAAAATTCAAAACGGTATCAAAAGTTCATACCATATCGAGAAACTATAAAAACAATAAATTCGGTTCGGTTCGGTTTATTTTCGGTATGGTTTTCCGGTTCGGTTTGAAAATGCACAGAGTGAGTTGAAATACCTCACCGCAAACAATATTAGGGTCCATCACCACAAACATGTTGCGGATGTGGGGCAACATCACACACGGATGAAATAATATGTGCGTTATGGGGTCAGTTGTACACCTTTTGTCTGGTTTCTTACTACTTGAAACTTTATGTTTTGTTAGAAAAAGGTATGGTTTTGTAGACAATGGACGAACATGTTTTGTTTAATCCAGATTGATACAATTTTTGAGTGACGTGAGCGGGGTTAGTAGAATCATGTACTTCCCTGACAACAAATGAGGGTCTTTTAGCATTTCTATAGGTTAAATATTTCTTAGTTTGATTGTTTATTAAAAAACAGTAGCATCAATTTCAAAAAAATCGTGAAATTTAGGTTTTACAATATATTTAGTTTTATGCGAGCAACATGCATGTTGGCACAGATGGTGAAAGTACTACACATAAAATGAAAATTGCAGCTTACCTGATGATGACAC
Organism: Aegilops speltoides; assembly: GCA_021437245.1. NCBI lineage: Eukaryota > Viridiplantae > Streptophyta > Magnoliopsida > Poales > Poaceae > Aegilops > Aegilops speltoides. Next base: position 123,118 of record JAHHZJ010004121.1, on the reverse strand, counting down.
CTTGACGTCATGGAGAAAATGCATCATATGGACGTAATTATAAGCAACCATAAGAATAGATTAACGCCACAAGTTGCATTAAACTGTTTGCTCTGAATTGGCTCTCCTTGTTGAGATTGTTGGTACCGGTTGAATGCATATATTGGCCTTTTACATATAGCCCACATGACATATTTCATCCTCAAGTTGAATTGAGGTATTTGTATATATTATACGGATAGCTGACCGAGTGATATACCGATCTGTCTTACATGCGCAGGACTTGTAGTTTTCGTACGAAGTCGTCCACGCATTGGCTTGCATGCATGGTACTCCTGTATGTTGGGCCGTCAATCTCAGTCATTTTTCCTTCTGTTCATCAGATGTATGGTCTACAACTCTAGGGTTCATGCATGCATCCTCATGTTCTCGGAGGATTTTGTTCAACACGGTAGATTTGTGAAAAAATGTACTTGCGAGAAAAGGACATGGTCAAGTTTAGTTGTTGAAGCCATTTGGTTACCCTTAAACAAATTATCATGTGATGGGAAGTCATGCAGCCATGTATGTGATCGCTCGAGGTGTATATATACATCATATAAGTACTAGATAACTAGTGCCACTTGCAGGTATAAGCCAGTGGCACTATACAAGTAACATGCCAAATGATGATGATAAGCTCTAGAGACAATCCAGGATTTGTGAACGATAAGGTCAACTGCTAATTAACTTTCACATTGTTTGGAAGAAATGGTGATTGGGAACCAGATGCCTTTTCTTTGAGCTATATATAGAGACGAGCAAAAGTATATTTTGGACGCGGAGAGTAAAAAAAGGGAGATCAACAACAAAATTAGTGGTGGGTTGCATAACTAGGGTCAACTAGATGAACAAGCTGGAGAACAGAACTGGCCAGATGGATGTACAAGTCTTGTTAGCAGTACAACTTACTGCAAGTACTATTATTGGGTTGGTACATAGAATAAATTAATTGATTAGTCTAATTTGTATGCAATTAGACCAGAGGAACAAGCTTGCTATTTTTTCGTATTTTCCTTTTGAGAAACAATATAATGGGCTATGAGCAAGGTAATAAGCACTTAATTATTGCATAGCTTGCATGATTGAGCATAAAACAATCTATGCCAAAAAGAAAATATGCAATTACACTTTGTGCATCGTGGTGGTGTGCTTGTCATGCATGCATCCTCATGTCACATACATTCTTAATATCCTTATTACCCTAATCAATGAAGCCATTGGACGCGAGAAGGTAGAGGCTTGGTTATGATGCCATCCTTGAAAAACAAGGTTTATATCACCTCCACTTTACTTGGACTCGGTCAAGCACCTTGTTTATGTATGCAACTATGCAATAAGTAAGGATTCCTGGCCAGGTAGGCGACTAAACTAAGAACCGCCACTTGGCTGTGGTTGCATATATTTAAAGAATATACTAGCTTGTGATTAAATATTGTAGTCTCTATTCAACTCTCAAAGGCCAAATTGTCAGCTTTCAATATTCCATTTCAATCCAGTTCACTGCAAGTACGGTAGGTCCCTTAGGTTTGTAGTGCAGTGCAATGCATTTGCACCAATATTAATTAGTATTATTACTTTGTAGGAGAGTGTTTAGGTCCCCTGTCCAGCCCAAAATCGTTTTGGATTTGGATCCATTTTTTGTTGCAAGTTCTAACCAAGGTCGGCAAGGGGTTAGTTTGCGGTATTTTGCATGGAATTTGCATCAATATTAGCTGCACTTGACCTGGATTTGCGTGGGTCCTCTTCAATGATGAAGAGCTACAAATAAGAATGTTAGGCGCTCGGATGACCATGATTCGTTGACTTTCCTTCCTAGGTACATATGCGCTGTTGATCTCAGCCGTCGATCCTTTTGATCACCGGACGTATGTATGGTCTACACGCACCCTTATTAACTGTTGATGTATGTACGTGATGTTTTTTCTCGAGAAAAACTGAAAACCCCCTGCGTCTCTACATAGATCGATGTAAATAACCTTCATGTATGTGTGACGTGTACACTTAGTTTCATGTTAATTAGGAAGCATGTGAATTTGAAACCATGGAGTATAGAATGTGACTAATTGAGTTTCAAGCTAATTATTTGTACATCGGAAACCAAAAGAGCGATGAAGTCGATACAAGTCAACACGGTAGATTGGTGAATATCCAAGGAACAAGTCTTGGTCATGCTAAACTAGGTGCTTAAGCCATCAATGCGACAGCTGTGCATGAATAGATAATTACCAGTTGCACATACTATATAAGGGCGAGATGATGATAAGTTTGGAGACAAATGAGCTAGCGCAGAATAATTAAGGATGTCAATGGTTAATTAGTTAGGTTTGTTGCATTTGGAAGAAAAACCTTTGCGACACACAATACACACATGTAAGAGTACATACCTAGTATATATTTAAGCTATATTTACAGATCGTAAAGAAGTTAGTGATAAATTTGGTTAATTAGGGTTAATTTGAAGAGATCCAAGTTGGTGAACTGACATAATGCACTTGCAAGTCTGTTTATTGATGAAAATTAGTTGGTTTCTTTTTTGTGTGTGTAGCAATTAGTCAGTTTCTTGATGCAACTAGGCCTGGATAATTATTTGTTAGCTTGCATAATTGGCAATAAAATTATATGGCCAGTGACAAAATGAAAATTAATGTGCAATTTGGTATGTGCCTTTGTAGTGGTAGGCTTATCATCCTCCTTCCCCAGCCCAACCATCGTCAATATATACCATTATCAATCAAGAGAGCTAGCTAAACATTTGGTTAGTACTACAACATAATAATTAAGCAGGTTTATTGGCTTTGTGACGTCACCCATGGAAATGTCATTTAGGTCACCCCCCTCTACACTTAGACATGGTCACACCCAAAGGTTGTCCCCTGGTGAAGCACAATAGTTTAATTATTATATGTGAGATAGAAATCAAATAAAGTTTCCTGATCAGGAGATTCTAGCGAATCAAACCTCGGGTGACTAAACTATGAACCACCAAACCTTACGTGACCGAAGTGTGAACTAGCACTTGGTTGATCTCCAGTGGCCTAGTTTATTTAGTTGGTCATGCATCTCAAACAACCCCCCCAATTTGAACTTGAAGAATATACTACATCCTAGTGGTGATGTAGTCTCAACTCTCAAGGGCCCGATTGTCAATATTAATCACTAGATGCCAGGTTTAGCCGTGTAATGCACTGCACTTGCCTATGAAAAGTACTAATCTGGCATCATTCAGGTCCCTTGTCTGGTCCAAAATTACCATATTGAGTTTAGTTGTTTCTTGTAACCAAGATTAGGTCGGCAATGGTTTGTGGCATTACATTGCAAGCCTGGCAAGTACTGTCACTGCTACAAAATGCCTCATCGCACATGGTTGAAATAGCTCACTACAAATGGGACTAGGGTCCATCACAACCAACATGTCACAGGGGCACACAATTCTCTAAAGGACTGATGCGTAATGTTTGGTTTTTGGTTTCGTACTCAGAAGTTTAGACTTTGAGAAGGAAAAGAGGGTCAAATTTTATAGACGATGGAGGTGTAAGTTTGTTTAATCTGGATTTGAGATGATTTGAGTGACATGAGCAATGGTAGTTGGCCAATCTACAATTTGTACATGCGCGGGTAGTATATACTTGGTACTAATTATCTAACATCTTATTATTATTTAGGACTGTTTGTTGAAATTATGATAATATCTAGACCAAATTATACTATACTTGTAGTGTATTTTTCATAAATTTGAATCAATGTGTTGAAATTATATTGTCTAAACCTTCTACATGTACATTGTGACATCTCCTAGGACAGCCACTAGCTAGCGTAGATCAATACATTGGATTGTTGAGTGTACACTACTATCATATTAACGCTGCATTTACTCACCCAATATAAAGTTTGGCTATGATTTATTTCTGATTAACTTTTCATGTTTGACTGGCTATAATATTGCACTCTCATATCCTTAACTGCAATGCAACACCATCCTTTTTATTTAGGTGACACTACATGATGCATTGTGAAGGTATCTCTAACTCATCCAAAAGCTGTTACTCGGAATAAGAGCACTCACACATGTAAAAAACAGGCCAACTCCCCCCAAAAACATTTTGTAGCTAAAAAAACCCTCCTCACCAGTGGGGGGATTTTACGCACTCCAAGAAGGCGAGGACCCTTCCTAATGGTAGAAGAAACTTTCTATCCCCAACAACTTCCCTCCATTGTTTGTGCCGCTAGTGCCCTGCTGGCCACGTTGATGGCTCCGATGAGCTGTCCCGCCCTACCTTACTCATCTCCACCCTTCCGCCCACTCGCCGCAACCAGAGACACCTCCCAAGCGAAGCCGTGTGCGCCGCTTCCTCCTCAACCCTGCATTTTCCTCACCACATGATGCTAATGCCTCCTCTTGCCACCATCGCAACCCAACACTGTTTTCGCCGCCTACCATTAATTCCTCCTCATGCCTACCACCGCCAATGTCGTGCCGGGGCAAACTTGTCCCATGTTTTGTGGTTTACACCTAGTTTTCCGACCGTCCTCGTTGTCCATGCCGCGGCAGTGTGACATCATGCATGGGGATGGCTTGCCTGAAAATCTGAGGCGGTGATGCCTGCTGCTGGAATAAGATGTCCTGCATGTCCCAAAACAGTCTTTTGCCCCGCTTTATGTATAAAGCAACATCCAATAAAATACACGGTCGAATGATACAAGATGGTGAGGCGGACCCCATACAACGCCAATCCTAGGATAACCGGATCACTTACTACCCTACCGGGAAAGAATATAGGGAGAACTTTGTATAACGCCACATTACGCCCTAATACACCTAATCTCCACTACAACACCCTCGGGAGAGAAAAATGGCACAAAGCGTCGCCGCTGCCGCTTCCAGAATAGACAGGGGTCTTCACCCAGAACCCTGACACGGATAGGAGCCCCTCGACAACGTCTTCAGGAAGAAAGCGGTGTCCGCGAGCGCCCTCCATTGTCGGCGCCAAAGCGCGGAGCTTTTGTTCAGTAGCTCCTCCGTGCCACCATGTGGTCTTTAGAACAAGCGCGACGAGACCAGCTCCCCAGGTCTGGATCAGGCTGTCGTCACTTCCAAGACAAAACGACCGCCCAAGCCACCCTTCGCTACCCCTCTTGCCGCTCCAATTATACGGTTTTTCTTTTGAGAAGGAGGTTAAGCCGCCCGTCTCTGTATCATTGTGATGTTCACAATCATTTTTTGCTCCACTTGTGTTATACTAATGAACAAATTTCTTGAGAATTAGATTAAGGTGATGCATGGATTAGATTTAGAGCAATCCATGGAATTAATTGAACTATTCAGCTGTACAAACTTGAGATCTTCACTGACAAACATGCACTACATGGACATAATTTCATCTTGTTTCTTCATGACAAGATCCTTTCTTGCTTTGATTATCTAATAATCTGCTATCAAACTACAGCTCAATTTACTAAAACTGGAAGCAACACGCAAGTGGAGCACAGAGCGGAGGTCATCTTCTCATCAAAGCTAGCTGCAAATCCAGCGGCAGCGGCTCGGCGCCGGCGAGCTCGAGGTCCACGCCGAACAGCCGGACGAACCTGCCATGCGGCGCCCTCTCGTCTGAGGACGTCGACCGCTGCGGCATGAGCGTGAAAACTTGCGGCACCACTGCTGGCACGAGGTGGCGTGTCGGCGGCGCCGAGGCTCCTATTCCGGCGCCACGCCGCCGGCAGTCGATGAAGAGGCGTGCGCCGGCGCGGCAGAAGGAGACGGTGTCGCCGGCGGCGAGGTGGCGGTCGCGGACGAAGGCGCTCCACCCTTTGGTCATGACGTAGCTCTGGCTGCTTCCCCAGTAGGAGAAGCGGAACGCCCACGCCCTCCCGCCGCCGCGGCCGTCCTCGAACCGCAGCACGGCGCCGGGGCAGGCCGCCCTCGCCGCGCCGCCGAGCAGCCGCGGCAGGATGTGCCGCTCCGCGAACTGCTTGGGCACCACCAGCCGGTTCAGCTTGCCCACGTCGCTCGGCGTCACCACCTTGTCGAACATGTGCTCCCGCCTGATCCTCTCTTCGCCATTGCCACCATTGCCGCTGCGCGACAGCTCGACTACTCCTCCTCCCCCCTCTTTCTCTTCCCCTCTGCTCTCCCTTGCAGCCGTCAACGCCATTGATTTGCTGCAACTCTTGGCTGATCTTTAGCTAGCTTTGGTTCTAATCCCTATGATCGTGTTAGTATGAATTATGATGCCTAAGTACACCTGCACATGTGTGTTTATATATAGAGTAGCAAGCATGGGATCTTTGTGATTTCCTGCCAAGTCGTCTACCCTTCATGCGTTGACTCTCTGTATGCCAGGCATACACACCACGGGGTTAATCTCAGCCGTTGATTCTTCGGATCAATGGTCCAAAGCATCCTCAACTGCACTGCCTATATGTATTACGTCTGACGTGCCACGCCTAATTTCATATTAATTAGGAAGCAGGTGAATGTGAAACCATGAGGCCCAGAGCAATTTCAAGCTAATTATTTTTACAGAAGAAACGGACAACAAAGTCGATATAAGTCAATTCGACAGATGGGTGAAGATCAAAGGGAACAGGTCCTCGTCAAGTTAAACCAAGTAGTTAAGCCATCGATGCGACAGATGTGCATTGATAGATAATTTGCCATTTGCAGTATAAAAGAGCCAGATGATGGTTAGTTAAGGAGGTCAACTACTAATTACAGTAAAATTAACTCTGCCACATTTGCAAGAAAAGTCCTTGCGACAGGTAGTACACACACGTAAATGACAATTAGGGTAGACGTAGTTGATGCCAGGTATGTATTTGAGCCATCATTAGAGATTATCATCCAAAAAGAATGTGATGGAGTTGGTTAATTAGGTTAATTATATTGGATGCAAGCTGTAGAACTAACCAAATGCTAGTACAAGTCTTATAGTTTGCAGTAGAAAATACTAGGACTAGCTGATATTGAGCTGGTACCTTGTGTAATTTACTTAGTTTGTTGATGCAACTAGGCTAGGAGAAGTATCGCGAGCTTGCATAGGTGTATACAAAATTATAGCAAATGATAAAGGCAAAAATACTGCATGATTTGGGTGTGTGCATCTGTGGTGGTAGTAGTGTCATCCACTTGTCCGAGCCTACCATTGGAAATACCCTAATCAATCAAGCAATTTGGAGCTAGCTAATTATGTTATTTTCCCTAAAAACATCTGTTAGTAGTGCAACATGATAGTTAAGCCGGTTATTTGGTTTGGCGACGTCATCCTTGTAAATTTTGTTTAGGTCACCTCACCTCCACTTTACCTGGACTTGGTCGCACCCAAAGGTTGTTCTCTGGTGATGCCTCAGGTGAGTAAACTATTAATCACCACTTGGCTGATCTCCAAGACCTAGTTTAATTAGCTGGCGATGCATCTAAAACCAACTTGGATTAGTTTCCTTGCAATGTATATTATATACTACTCCCTCCGTTCCTAAATAGTTGTCTTTCTAGGCATTTCAACAAGTGCCTACATACGGAGCAAAATGAGTGAATCTACACTCTAAAATATGTCTACATACATCCGTATGTAGTAGTCATTTGAAATGTCTAGAAAGACAAGTATTTAGGAACGGAGGGAGTACATGCTACTAGTGATGTCGACTCAACTCTCAAGAGCCAGACTCTCAATTTAGGTTGGTGGGTAGGTGTGTAATGCGCTGCATGGTTCAAAACCAGATTGGAGTAACCAAGATCAGGTCGGCAACAGTTTGTGGTATTGAATTGCCAATCCCGCCAGGTATTATTTGGTTCCTGGTTTCAGAATCCTCCAAATTTATATTTTGTGGAAATAGAGATGGACATATTTCATAGACGATGGACGAAATATGTTCTGTTTAGTATGGACCGGCAGTTGGGATGCACAAGCAGCATTAGAAATTTGACAAAGCCATGTACTTCTTTGATCCAAAATGTGGGTCTTCTAGCATTTCGTTAGTTTTTATATTCCTAAGTTTTCAATAATATCAAATTGATATTCCTAAATGTATCATGAAATATATGTGTTATACATAATTTATTTTTAACATCACATACACATGGATGGTGAAATTACCATCACGTAGACCGAATTGGTCGATATCTTCAAAAAGCCTATATTTTGGATCAAAGAGAAGTACAAAATGTAAAGTTGACCATACTTTTTTTTCCATGGATCTGTTTTTACCCTAAAGCATAAAGTGAAATTTGCAGCTTAATTGATCATAGAATCATGCGGAAAAATCATTTGGTTCTCAAATCTTTCGAAAGAAACCATTAGGTTTGTGATGAAATGTTAGCTTGCATTAAGTGAGAAGAGTCGTCATATTCCTCTAATTATAAGCATTCAAAATGGAATTTAGTTAATGCTACAAGTTGCATTATATTTACTGCTTATAGGCTTGTTGATCTTGTTGGGACTAGTTGGATGTATATATCTGCCTTATTATGTAGTCCATGTGGCATTTTTCATCTTCAATTTGGGATCACCCTTAGAAATGTTGTTTAGGTCACCTCACCTCCACTTAACCTGGACTTAGTTGCACCCAAAGGTTGTTCCCTGGTGAAGCACAAGGGTTTTGTTATTTATATGTCTAATAATAATCAAGTAAAGTTTCATGACCAGGAGATTCTGACCAATCACACCTCAGGTGAGTAAACTATGAATCACCACTTGGATGATCTCCATTGCCTAGTTTATTTCGTTGGTCATGCATCTAAGAGCAACTTGCATTAGTTTCCTTCAAATGAAGATTATACTAGTACATGCTAGTGGTGATGTAGACTCAACTCTCAAGGGCCAGACTGTCAGTTTAGGTTGGTAGGTAGGTGTGTAATGTGTTGCATGGCCAAAACCACATCGGGTTTAGTTGTTTGTTGTAATCAAAGATTAGGTCGGGACGGTTTATGGTATTGCATTGCAATCCGACTAGGTATTGTTTGGTTCCTAGTTTCGTTATCCTCCAAATTTTACATTTTGTGGAAATAAAGAGGGACATATTTAGTTTCATAGACAATGGATGGACATGTTTTATTTGGTATGGACTGAGGCAGTTTGGGTGACACAAACAACACTAGCAATTTGGCTAATAAAATCATGTACTTTATTCCAAAATGTGGTCTTCTAGAATTTTGTTAGTTATATATTCCTAAGTTTTGACAGTTTATAAAAATTGGCTGCATCAATAATATCGAATCGATGTTGCTAAATGTATCATAAAACATATTTTTTTTACATGTAATTCATTTTTAGCATCGCATACACATGGATGGTGAAATTACCATCACTGAGACCAAATTAATGTGATAGCCTGAAAAATCCTATATTTTGGATCAAAAGAAAGTACAAATGTAAACTTGACCATACTTTTTTCCATTGACCCCTTTTCACCCCAATGCACACAGAGGAAGTTGCAGCTCAATTGATCATAAAATCATGCAGACAAATCATTTGGTTCTCAATTCTTTTCGAAAGAAAACAGTAGATTTATGGTGAAACGCTAGTTTGCATTAACCTAAGGAGAAGAGTCGTTAAATTCCTCTAATAATAAGTAACTTAAAAAGGAGTTTAGTTAATGCCACAAGTTGCCTAAATTTACCGCTTCTAGGCTTGTTGATCTTGTTGGCACTAGTCGTTGGATGTCTATATGTGCCTTATTATGTAGTCCACATGCATTTTCTCTCTTCAAGTTGGGATTATATAAAAATAGTTGACGGAGTGCCCTGACACCGAACATGTACACTATACATGGATATGATCTTTGTAGTTTTCACGGGAATTTCCTTGTGTTGACTTCCATGCATGTAGTTGGTACTGCCTATATGTTGGGCTGTCAATCGCATTCATCTATCGCTTTTGATCATGGGATGTAGAGTCTACAACTCTACATGTCATACATGCAACACGCATCCTTGCATTTTTTGGGAGATTTTTTAACACGGTAGATTTGTGAAAAATGTACTTGCAAGAAAAGGTCATGCTCAAGCTTAGTCGTGAATCCATATGGTTACCCCTCGACGAATTATGATGTAATGCGAAGTCAGGCAACCATGGATGTGGTCGACAGAGGTGTACAGATATAGCATATAGATACTACTCCCTCCGTCCTATAATATAAGAACATTTTTGACACTACACTAGTATCAAAAACGTTCTTATATTTTGGGACGAAGGGAGTAGATAATTGGTGCCACTTGCAGGTATAAGCCAGTGGCACTATACAAGTATACATGCCAGATGATGATGATGAGCTCTAGAGTTAAGCGAGGATCGACAAACGACAAGGTCAACTGTTGATTTGCTTTGTCACATTACTCGGAAGAAATGGCAGTTGTGGACACTATCAGATGCCAACTCTTTGAGCTATATATAGAGGGAGTAAACAAACAAATAAAGAGAGATCAACATATTAACTAAATGGGATGCAAGCAGGAGAAGAGAACTGGCCAGATGGCCGTACAAGTCTTAGGGTAGCTAGCGGCATAACTTATTAGGTAATACTATTATTGGATTGGTACCTAGAGCAAACTAACTAGTCTAATTCGTGGGCAATTAGGCCAGCTATTTGTACTTCACTTTTGAGAAATAATACAAGGGGCTATGATCAAGCTAATAAGTAATACTAAATTATTAAATCAGCTAGCATAACTGATCATAGAACTACAGGCAATGGCAAAAGAAAACATGCAATTTGGGGTTGTGCAGTGTGGTGGTGTGCTTGTCATGCAGGTACCCGTCCCTCCCATGCATTCTTATTACTTTTACCCTAATTAACCAAGCAATCGGGTGCCAGGGGTGCTTTACTTGGACGTAATGGCACCCGACCCAACACAATGGCGTGTTGTTCCCTAGTCAAGCACAGTTTTGTTGAGTAAATTGCATAAAACCACCACTTTGAGGGCTAGCTTTGCGAAAATCACTAGGGTACAGTTTCTCTGCAGAAAGCACCACGTCTTGCGTAATTCTTTTGCAAAATACACTGATCGGCGGATCTGGGTCGTTTAAGAGCGTTTATGACAGATGGGGCCCGTTTTCTGCTTATGTGGCATACCTGTTTAGATTTAATGCAAAAACGTCCTCCTACATTCTCCCCACTACATTTCAGGCCCTCCAACCACGCCCTCACTCCATCCGCAGCCGGGAGACGAGCTCGGCACCGCCCCTCCCTCCCCGGGCCGCCGCCGTCGTGCCCCCCCCACACACCCACGAGAGACGATCTCGTTCCCGATTTTGAGCAGGCCGGAGACCAGGGGCAAGCTGGCGTTGAGTGCGACCCGGCCTGTGAGGATGGTGGTCGCGGCTGTTGCGGCGAGGGAGGAGACGGCGTTGATGGCGAGGACGACGCGCATGACGACGGTGAGCTGATGGCCGTGGCCGCCGCGGGGCGGGTCGACGAACGGGATGGAAGGAGCGCTGGCAGGGCTGGGGAGGAAGTGCCCCGTGCGCTGCAGCCGTCGCGGTCGTCCAGCGCGGCGCCCAAGCGGCTGAGGGATGGCAGTGACTGCGGTGACGGCGAGGCATGGTGGACCGCGAGGCGGGAGAGGAGGTGGCACCGGTGGAGGAGGACGACGCGGGCGGCGATGGTGTTGCAGGCGTCCAGGAGCGCGACGCCGGTGTCGAGTCGCGGCGACGGCGACGGTGTCCTTCCGTCCCCAGCCCAATGGCCAGCGAAGCGCACAGCGTCCGTAAGGGTGGCCGCGAGGAGACCGGCCAGGCGCGCGAGAAGGCCGGCCAGGCGCGCGAGGAGGAAGGTGACCCCGATCCAGATCCTCGCTGGGGAGTAGTGGTCCACCGCGGAGGAGGAGCGTGGGTCTAATTGCGTTTTTCAATTTTGATTTAGGGGTGTCTATGTAAAATTGTAGGGTCTAGTTTGTAATTTTAGATTGAAAACCACCCCGCATAAAAAGTTACGCCACGTGGGCAAAAAATGGGCCCCAACTGTCATAAACTTACTTAACGCGGCCCGATCCGCCGATCAGTGAATTTTGCAAAAGAATTACGCAAGACGTGGTGCTTTCTGCAGAGAAACTGTACCCTAGTGTTTTTCGCAAAGCTAGCCCTCAAAGTGGTGGTTTTATGCAATTTACTCCAGTTTTGTTTATGCATGCAATAGGTAAATTACTTAAGTTTCCTGACCAGGTAAGTGATTAAACTAAGTATCACCACTTGGGTGTGGTCTCTGGTGACCCAATTGATTAATTGCTCGTGCATCTGAGCTCCCCCCACGAGCTTACATTTTGTATTTGCATATGGTGGAAGTATACACTAGCTGGTGGTACATTTTTGTATTTACATTTTGTAGTCTCTCCTCAACCCTCAAGGGCCAAGTTGACGGTTTTTGAACATAACATTTCCAATCCAGGGCCAGCGGTACGCATCAGCTGGTAGGTAGGGGTGTTGGATTTGTAGTACAATGCATTTGCGTCGATTAATTAGTACTAGTAGAACTAGCGTTTGTAGTACCGATTTGAAACCGCTTCGGATTTGGAGCAGCTTGTACACACACGCTGTCTCCTGTAAGCAAGGTCGGCAAGGCTTCTATCTAGTGTGTGGTATTTGTCTAGCATCGGCAGTGGGTGAGCGAGTGACAATCTTTTTTATTTTTGGGGGTGAGTTACGATTTCTTTCAACAGGATAAGATTGGAATTTCTTGTTTGAATTGTGTGGATTGTGGACGTGTATAAAATGCAGATTGTTAAGTTCCCAATACTCCGATCACTCAATCGCATGGAGATTACAGGAATTTTGTAGTTTTGGAAGCTAGAACAAGCTAGATGGGATTACATGGATTGGTAGCTACTTAGGATACAAACAGAAAGAACAAGAGCCTGAGGGTGAAGAGAGAAGCCAGGAATTTCTAGCATTAAAAGAGTCGCTAGAAAGTCTAGCTGAATGCTTTGAGGTAATTGGGCCGGCCTGTTGGCACGTGCTAAAGTAAGAAGAGTGAAAGGGAGAACTAGGGATCAATCCCTGGCTGCCAGGGATATCAGGTGCGCTGCTAGCCACTACGACCATGTTCCATTGGTGGTATCTACTGGAGGTGCTAATTCTTTATGCCATTTGAGCCGTTTTTTTTGTTTTCTTTTCTAAGTTTTCACAGATTTTTTTATTTTCTCTTTGGTTTTTTGGTTTTATTTATTCCCCTTTTTGTTTCTTTTATTTTGATTCTTTTATCTTTTTTATTCTCCATTTTTCATTCCTTTTTGCATTTTATTTCTTTTTAATTTTCTTTTTTTTACTTTATTTCTATTTTCGGGTTTCTTTGTTCTTTTGGTTATTATTCTATATTATTGTTATATGTCAACAACATTTTTCAAATACACATCTAACATTTTTCCCATACAAATTATACATTTTTGTAATACATGGTCAACATTTTTCTATAAACATTTAACACTTTCCAAATGCTTGATTAACATTTTTTAAATATTTGAACATTTTTCAAATGGTTGATTAACATTTTTATATACATGATTAACAAATGTGATCATTTTTAATACTTGCTCAACATTTTCTTCCGTACACATTTAACATTGTTCAAATGCTTGACAAAAAATTCAAATACTTGTTCAACATTTCTCAAATGTTTGATTAACATTTTATATAAATGATCACAAAAATTCATCATTTTTCAAATACAAGGTCAAAACATTTTCTGTAGACATTTAAATTTTTAAAATGCTTGATAAATATTTGTTCAACATTTGTTGCAAATTCTTGATCAACATATTTATATACATCATAAACATAATTCATCTTTTTTAGTACATAGTCAAAAATCTATACACATTTAACATTTTCAAATACTTGATCAACATTTTTCAAATAATGGATTAATATTTTGTTATATATGATAAAAATTCATCATTCTTTAATACATGGTCAACATTTTCTTTCTATACACATTTAACAAATTTCAAATGGTTGATCAACTTTTTCCCAATAATTGTTCAAAAAAATTCAAATGCTTGATTTATTGTTTTTTAAATACATAATCAAAAAATTTATAAACATTTTCTTATATATTTTTTGTATATGTGAAATACGTTTTCTCCATACAAATTCAATTTTTTTTTGTAGAGTGTGTTTAATATATATTTAGAGTATTGGAAAGTATATACAAAAAAATAAAAAAAAAACGAAAAAGAAACAGAAAAAGGAGGCTGCTGCATCCCATGATTCTGGGACGGCCCACTCGGTCTCCCTTCAGCGAGGGTTCCTGCTCCTCTCGCTGAAGGCGAGACATTATCGCACCCCGCTGACACGGATAGTTTATCAAAATTGCCGTGAGAGCTATATCTTGCTTATACCGAGTATAGCTCTCGTCTCGCATAAAGGATCTGCAAGTAGGGGTCAGCCCATCTATCACTTTTAATCGCTATCTTGTTCGCTTGGTTTTTTTCCTATGTTTTTTTGTTTCGTTTTCATTTGTTATTTATTTTCGGTTTTCTTTGTTTTCTGACTGGTTTTCTTTGGTTTTTCTGTTTATCTTTGCTTTTTTCATCGGGTGTTTCCTTTCCTTTCTCTCTTTGCATTGGGTTTTCTCTTTCTGTTTTCTATGATTTATTTTGTTTTCTTTGTTTCTTTACTCGGTTTTCATTTGTTTTTTCTTTTCATTCATTTTTTTATTCAGTTTTATTTCGCTTTTATTGGATTTTCTTTGCTTTCTTATAGGTTCTCCATTTTTCTTTGTTTGAGTGATGTTGCTTAAGTTTTTTCTTTCGTTTCTTCACCACTTGTTCTCTGTTTTTTATTTTTCTACAACACATGTCCATATTTTCTGCATCAGAGGAGAAGGACGATCCACAGAAAATTCCATGGTTTCATACATCAGTCAACACCATTGTGATAGCGAATGGTTGTGAATTACTTGTAGGCGAACTTAAAGAAATGCAAAGCCACTTGTATATTGTATTGAACTGTCTTGCAACCACACGCGAATGAAGTTATTTTTTTTAACATAATGCCAAGAAACAACTTTAGTCGTGTATGGGTGCAAAACATCTCATTGGAAGGATTCATATGTCAAATTTAGATATTGACTTTCCCTTTTATGAGTTTTTACCATGTGGACTATCAACTGGCAAGCTAACGAGCTGTAAGATAATTTTCTCGAGTAAAATAAAAACGGCTTCTTTAATTCAAAGGAATATTATAAGTTTTAAAGAGGATTTGATTCTTTAGAAAAAATAAATTCTACTTAGGTTGTTTGATTTGCACAATTAGAGTCCTTAGAATTTTCCTCCTAGGCATTCCTTTTGGAGAGAAAAATCAAATCCATCCAAATTTGTTGCTATAAGGGCAACTCTAATAGAGTCACTGTATCGGCAGTTGCTATATCACATGGATTTTGGAGTCTAATGGCCTGTGCCCAAACACAGAGTCACAATTGACTCCATAATTTTTTATATTTGTTTTTTGTCATTCTCTTCAATTGTAGGGGCACTACAAGCTCAATTTAATCTATGTAAACACATGTATCATGATAATTATCAACTATATTATTTAGGAACTAGACTGCATATATTTTGGTGCCCAAAATGTGTCCCATTACATATTTTTTGTGACTTTACAATGTCCTTAAGCAACATTTTGAAAATATGCAATCAAACCAAATGGAACGACGCATGACCCGCATGTTGCCATCAAACCAGCCAAGCACGGGGAGAAGACGCCGACTTGCAGGTCTGCCTGGCTCGTCGTCCCCGGGAAAACATGCGAAATGTTTGCACGTGGACGTGATCGAAACTATGCCCGCCGTGACTGAACCAGCTTGGTGCAGGCAAAGAGATTGACATGCGAGTTTGGCCACCCCGTCACGCGCGAAGCCGCCGCATGACAGTGGCTCCTGCCGCCCCACAGTCCACCTATCATGGACCCCCGAGGTGGGTCTACCGGGTGTGTGCCATACGGGCAGATTGAACGGCGTGGAGAGCCATCGAGCCCCCCTACACACACACACGACACACCACCCCGAAACAAACAGCATGGAGGGCACTCTCGCTTGTGAAGCCCCTAGGAGACAACACTACTGGGAACAGGCTTATATTTGGCCTCAAATTAGTGGCGGGCGACAACAAAAACCTGCCAAAGCTATTTTGAAAAAGTTCTAGTGACGTGTAGAAATTAGCACCTGCCACTGCACTCCTCAGAGTAATGGCGGGCAAAATATAAAAACAGTAACTTATAAACTCTTCCAAATTTGCTTGCAAGCTACAAACAACAGTGGCGGGTGCACCCGCTGTGGGCCTGCCACTAGAACATCACGAACTAGTGGCGGGCATAGTATTATCCCGGTACTGCAGTATTTTGGAAACCCATGACATTTTTTGCAAGTTTACAAATGTTTTGTTGCAAGCCGCCCGTCACATATATCTTATGTCTGAAAAATCCTTAAAAAATCGTATTTCCTAATCCCGGAATAGTCTTATATTTGAGCATGGGACTTCTAGTGATGTGTGTTAGTCATATAAAAACTTTGAATTTTAAATGAGTTAAAAAAATGGAGTTGTGTGTGGCAGGCGATGGTTTCTGTTTGAAAGTATGATACTTCATTGGAGAGCGTTTAGTTTTTACACGAGGTGTATCAAGTTTTTACCGTAACAGTCTCAAATTTTTACCACACCCTACATGGATGAGATGAAGACACCATGCAAAGTTTCATTCATTTCGGAACTCATTTGCATGCTATTTCTTACTGAATAGCGTTTTGCTCTTTTCGGTGACCAAAAAAAATCAGGTATTGCTTCGAAAATAGCAAACAAACTCAAATAGTTCTTAAATTTGAGCATGGGAATTTCAATGTTGTGTGTTAGTCATATAAAATGTCCATCGACTATGTTCCTACGGACGAACTCGAGGAGGACCAGAGCCCGAAAGACAAGCTCGAAGAAGAGGCACCACCATCTGCCCTAGCGCCGCACCTGCAAGGACTAAAACCCCAACCTAAACTATTAACCTGGGTGAAGGCATGAGGATTCCGCACCCCACCATCGACCGCCGGAGCGGCAGACAAAGGGGAGGCGAATCCATGGGGTTCTCTCGTTGCAACATACGGACTTGTTGGCTGCCTAGCTGGTCATAATAAATAATGTAGTAAAGCATGCCATACAAAACAATGTTTGAGGTTAATTAAATTGCCAATTATGAGAAATGAAATAAAATGATTATTTACCAGGCATACGACATAAAAGTAATTACTTACTAGGTGTGCATGTCAGTCATACAAAACAATGTTTGAGGCTATTTAAAATATGAATTTACGAAACATAAGAGAAATAAATTATTTACCAGGCTACAATATAATGTTTGAGATTACTTTAAATTAGAATATAAAATGGAAATTACATCAAATGAAATAAAAGGGATCATATACCAGGCATATACGACATAAAAGGAATTATATATCAGGTGTGCGTGTCAATCATACAAAACAATTTTTGAGGCTATTTAAAGTACAAATTTATGAAACATAAAATAAGGAATTATTTATGAGGCTACACAATAATGTCTGAGATTATTTGAAATAAAAAATTCAAAAGTATTCACCAGGCGTACATGTCATACGCTACAGGAATTCAATTTCAATATCCAGTTGGGGTTGCTGGATGTGCAGACCGCACAGGTTGGGGTGGATGTGCTCACTTTTTGGCACGTCCCCTATACAGCCTAGCGGTCTTATTAATGGGGATGCTTACGTTAAACTAAGCCGTGTGGGACTAAAAATTGCTTCCCTGTCGCACGGTGTTTGTGTGTGGGCTTTGGCCTTCTCTTAAAATAAAAAGCTAGAAGCCTTACCGTGAGTCCATACGGGAGTCTAGGCCCACACCTTGTTATCACCAGGCCATAACTAGATCCATCTTATACGCCGGTATATTTAAATCTTGTATTTTTTTTCCGAATCACTTATCATCCATACTATTACACAAAAAAAAAACTTGCATGATTAAACAGAGGAGGAACTTAAAGAATTGGAGGAAGTAGTGTGTGTCCGTTAGATCGACTTGTAAATCTTAGTATCTACTTGCTGATTTCTAGGACTAATTCACTGGTCCGCAGTGAATACTCTAACATATTCAAATGGATTTTCACTAATGATTGTAATATTAGTTAAGACGTGCGTTGCACGTGCATACTTACTAGTGCTTTCTTAATGGAGGAATGTAGGGACAAAATAGAATTGTTGTTCTTCAGTACAGTGATCATTCACCTTGCAGGATTACAATGTTGAATCTATAAATAAACCCAGATTGACAATACATATTGATGAGCTTACTTTGAGGAGTAGAAATCTGAGATTTAAAATATTGGCCTTTTCTCTGTTTTTGTTTTCAAAAAAGAGAATAAGCCCCTACATCAAAACTATGCATGCAACCATATATTATTAAAAATGCAAAATCCAGCAGCCGAACAACCTCGACCTAGAATTAAGCGGAAAACAAACCCTGAGGCCGAATACCTCGCGACAGTAACTCCTCCAGATAACCACTAACCCTATGTACAAGACACATCAGAAATGAAAAAATACAAAACTCTTAGACTACGCCTTCAAGAAGGAATCGCCGCACATGCGCTGATGATGGCGAGTCCACCACAAGGTTGAACCCCAAATTCTCATCCCCAAAGCCAAGCTTCAATCCACCACCTTCAGCAAGGACACGACGCAGGTGCACGCCGACATAGCCTGATCAGAGATCTTGTGTTTCCACCGAAGTGCATATACTCGTCGTTGAAGCCGTTTGTACCATCCGCCCTTATCCGTCTACCGATGCCTCGATAGGCGGCTACCTCTGGAGAAGACAGCCGAAGACAAAGATGTCCCATACCGCCTGCCTCCCGCAACTGTCACACCACCTTCGATCCAACATCAACATGCCAAACATGACACCTCCACCAGAGCCACCGTGCATCACCTGCCGGTAGCAGGCATGACTTGACGTCTCCGTGTAAGACGTCATGCGTAGCATCCGCCGGTAGCGGATCCACCGGTGGCTTCACTTGCCGGCGACGGGCACAGCTCGACAACTTCGAAAGAGGCACATTTGTCACCTGCCGAGCCGCATCGAACCCGATCTGTTTTGGCGGGGATGTTCCATATTTCCGGAAAAAGTCCAAAACAAACTTTCAATTCATAGGCCAAAGCTAAATCAAACCCCGAACTCTCAATCCCTGAAATGAGCACACCAAACTCTCTAATCGCAGTCTATTTTAAACCATGACAGGACGTAGCCGGGATTTGCTCAATTGGGCCGGCCCAGTAGCACAGTTACTCATGCACGCGCACTAATCTGGTTTTTCTTAGTTTCTCTCTTTTTCGTTTTATTTTCTTTTTTCATTTTTACACATGTATAAATTTCTCAGTACCCAATGTACATTTTTAACACACACATTAAATATTTTTGGATAACCTTTTGATATTTTCAAACACGTTACATAAAATTTTAAATTAAATGTTTCCAAACTTTTTGAATACATGGTAATATTTTTCCAAATACATGTTTTAAATTTTCATAATGACAATAAACATTTAATAAAACTATACGAACACTCTTTTACATGGTTCAACATTTTTAAATTTGCATACACTTTGTTAAGATTATGACACTTTTTTTTACATCACGCAAACATATTTTTACATTATACACACCTTTTTCTTTAAATGTCACAAACACATATTCCGGGCCTTTGACTATGTCAGTCATAGTCGTCTGCTGTAGTGGGTACCAGGTCCCAAGTTCGACTCCACGACATGTTTTTTTGTTTTGGAATTATTACGTCGCCTGTTAAGAAAAAGAAAGAAAGAATTTTTATGTCGCATGTTAAGGAAAAAAAACTCGCTTCATTTCTGGTGGGCTGGCCCAGTCGAGTCCACTGCGAACAATCCGAAACATTTTTTACATAAATCATTAATGAAAAAATTTACGAGATTCCAAAAAAATATTTAAAAAATGTGACACAATTTAGAAAATACAAAACATTTTTCAAAGCATGTGAAAAACTGTTGGAATTCTGAACATTTTTTGACAAATATGAAAATCGCGAACTGTTTTTAAAAATGCTAGAATTTCAAAATTCCAAACAGTTTAAAAAACACAAAACAAATTGAATTTATGCGAAAAATAGAAAACAGGAATTTTTTTAACTTCTGAACAATTTTAGAAATGTGCAGACATTTTTTAAACCTCACGAATTCTTGTTGTGTTTTAGTGGGCCGGCCCAAATTTTGTCCGTGAGAGTAGCTGGTAATCCCAGCCGGGATTGTAGTATTCCCAGTGTGCCAAACAGGTACAGGGTAAAAAATAGATCGGAATTACAAGTTCAGAGTGTCAATTTTCAGGATTCAAAGTTCAGGGTTTGATTTAGTTTTCGTCTACAACTTCAAGGTTTATTTTGGACTTTTTCCCATATTTCCACCAGCGTCAAAAAGGCCGCCACCACCTCGAAATCCAGACGCCGAGTCGCCCACACAACGCCAGAGTCCACCACCGTCGATGAAGAGGGGTCGCCGCCTCGATTCCGGGCACTACAGGGAGCACCCACTATCGCACCAGCCGTCGTCGTCTCCCATACAGTAGCAACAGCCGCTGCGATGCTGCATCCAGTGCCGTCGACGCCGGAGGAAGCTCCAGCCGCCACGCACGTCCTGCAACGTCCCCGGGAGCGGTATCCCAAGATCCGCCGCCACCGATGCTGCCACAAGGACCCACCACCTGGCCCATCATGCCTGGCGAAGGGGACGCCGCCACCGCCATGACCGGAGCCGGCTCCAGTAATCCGTCACTGCCGATTGGCCACATCCTCTCCCGATCTGCCGTCCCTATGAAGCCGCCGGAACAACACCGAACCGCCGGGAAAGACGAACTCCGGATTTAAGTATAGAAAGTGGCATGGTGCACGTCATTGGTATAAACTTAGGCTCCTGGAACTTCCCATTTCTACCATCATTGCTATCTTACATAAAGCTGCCAATTTTATCATGAGATTTCCCTTGATCCTTAGATAGTATGGTCACATGAATTTCTTCAAATTTCAATATTGATATTAAATCAATTCAAATGCTTGCATATGCCCTGGTGCTTGGAGAATGTCCAGAGCTCTTATGGATTTGACGCATCAGACATCATCCATGCTAATGCATTCTCTAAAAAGAAAGTTGATTCCAGGAAGCTGTGTTGAGTATGTGGCCTGCTTGAGTGTTACACAATATATATGTTAATTATATGAAAACAAACCCGAGTGATTAGAAAAATATGTCAGTTTGAATATTGTTACTAGGGTCTTGAAACAGTTACATTGTTGGCAGTTAACGAAGAAACATCCTTTTTTTTTGCAAATTAACCAGTACAAAATAATGCTAATTGTGATTGATTTATGTTGTTTAGGTCAAGTGTTTGAGGGTTGTTCTTAACATCCAAAATTATTTTCTCATGTTCTTGATGTCTCCGGTTCTATCCAGTAGTGTATTTCCTAAATTAGTCAGACTGTTCTATGTATTCTCATGATAATGATATATTTTATTACATAATATTTCTTCTAATATGTAAATCAATCAGCATATCATGGTGGTGTGCCGCCGTGCACTATACTCGCTATAGTCCCCCTATAGCTCTCCTGTTAAATCCACACCCTAAAAACCCAGTGAGTGGCCAGGAGTAGTTTGGTTGCCAATATATACACTCCATGGTAGGGATGGTTACAAAAACTTAATCAGTTCAATCTGATAACGCTGGGCGGTTACAATCCTAAATCATTTTTATGGATTCAACGGCAATGATTGCGGCTCCGGGCCGCTGGTCCTTAAAGGCACATGTACGAAAACTTCTCCGTTGTCATCGACAAGGTCAGACCGACTCTGGTATGGGAGCGGTGACAGCGGCACGTCAACGGCTCGTTCTGACAGCGGCAATGCTCGTTCAGTGATTCATGGACCTCGACGTAATTTTTATTGTGTTTGAGATGTTAATAGATTTGATCTTTTTTGTAAAAAAAATTTAGTTAAAGTGCACGTGGAAACACCGACTAATAAGGCCAGGCCACACGAGAAGAGATGTCCAAGGTAGGGTACAATCACAAAAAAACAAGCGCACCAAAAGAGATAAAATGACAACAAGGTCCCTAGGGTTTCCCTGGAACGAGGAAAGACAACAACCGGACATGTGCGGATGTGCCAGCCATCGGCGTGGCCACATGGCCATTTGTCGCTGGGTCAACTATTTGAGTCTGAGTCTCCGAGATCCACCAAAAATGCAAAATAAGTATGTCGGAAACTTTTTTGGCGGGAGTATAGCTATAGGATGGGTCTGTAACTCTGTATGCTCGTATAT
Source organism: Aegilops speltoides (assembly GCA_021437245.1). Taxonomy (NCBI): domain Eukaryota; kingdom Viridiplantae; phylum Streptophyta; class Magnoliopsida; order Poales; family Poaceae; genus Aegilops; species Aegilops speltoides. The sequence continues at coordinate 100,761 of JAHHZJ010004121.1, read as the reverse complement.
ATAGGGGTCGCTAGGGCCTGTTGCTCATACACATCGGCCTAGCTTGATATAACCGTAACAATGGCAGCTCGTACTTCACTTCTTCTACTCCTCCTCCTACTGCTGGCGCCGCCGGACTCATCCGCCGCATCGGAGGCCGGGCTGATTCCCAAGCTCAAATTCTTTGAAAAATCTATCTCGGCCATCGAGGAAGTCGCCGGCTATTACCTGGAGGAAAAGGAGGAGGGCGTCAAGGACGTCTCCGGCGAGCAGAGCAGCGCCGACGACCGCCAGCTGGGCAGCTCGGCGGCCAACAGCTACGGCGCCCTAATCTTCGACCTCCCCGTCGGGTCATCGCCGCCTCAGGTCCTCCCCTTTGTCATGGACATCACTACCGACCTCGTCTGGGCGCAGTGCGGCAAGCCCGGGCCCACATATGCGCCCAACTTCCGACCGAACCGCTCCGACTCCTTCTCCCCGATCGGCTGCGCCGACCCGGCATGCAGCCGCCTGATGCCCAAGTACAAATGCGCCGGCCCCGGCGACCGCTGCGGTGGCACCTCCGCCTTTCTCGCCACTGACACGTTCATCGTCGGAACCACGCCCGCCAAAGGCGTGGTGTTCGGCTGCATCGGCAAGCTCCCGGAGCGGAACCTCAACAGCTCATTCGGCTCCGCCGGCTTCAGCAGGGGGCCGCTCTCACTGGTGTCGCAGCTCCACATCTCCAGGTTCTCCTACTTCATCGACGACGACGGCGGCGGCGACAAGAGCTTCGTGAGCTTCAGCGTCGGGGACGACGCGGCACCGGCCAAGGATACGGGCAGCCGGAGCACGCCGTTGATCAAGGGCAAGCACCCTGAGTTGTACTACGTTAAGTTAACAGGCGTGCAGGTCGACGGCGAGCTCCTCAAAGACATCCCGGAGGAGACCTTCTCCGGCTCCGGCGGGGTGATCCTCAGCACCACCCTTCCGGTCACCTACCTTGAACAGGCCGCGTACAAGGTTCTGAGGCAGAAGCTCTTGACCAAGATCCTATACCAGAAGGTCGTCGGGCTACCCAAGAGCCCCGATGAGGACCGCCTGTGCTTCCCCACCAAGGAATTTGCCGCTGTCAAGGTTCCCACGGTCGCGCTGGTGTTTGACGGCACCGACGCGGCGATGGAGCTCAATGTGAAGAACTACTTCTTCGACGTCGCCGGTAGCGACCAGACTTGCCTCACCATACGTCCCTCCACCGGTGGCTCCGTCCTCGGCAGCCTGCTGCAGACGGGCAGGAACATGACCTACGACATCCACGACGACGGCGGCGTGCTGACGTTTGGGCCAGCTGCGGTGGCAACGAAGGGTGGTGCCCCTGCGCCGGCGCAGGCGTCGCTCGTGACAGTGGCCACTCTTCTACTTCTAGGGTGGGTGCTCATCTTCTAGTTCCAGCTAGCCAGATCACGCGGTATAATAATCCTATGCTGCAGTTAAGCTCACATGGAGACATGTGTTCAGGCGTGTTAGCCAATGTACGTGCATCATTATGGTATCATGGATAGTGTTATGTAAGTAACTGCATGCATGATGCAAGATTCTTATGTCAGAAGCTGGAAGCACCAATATAATGTCCATCTTTCATTGTTACTCACAGAGTCACGGGGATTTTATGGGGCTTCCTGCTAACAAATCTCTCAGCCCCCCTCCCCCCCCTCTCCCCTCTAATTTTCAGGGGTGCGGCTCTTCCTCTCCTAATTCGCAATCCTATTGATCCACCTCTACTAGTCCGTGAAATCCGTATTAAATCCCTCCGTTGATGTAGCATTACTCCATGAATAGAGTATGTGAGAATAGGAAGGGGGATGGCTCCCCACGTGACTAGCTTTGCTTCTACTACATGTCAAACCCATCCCAACCACTGCCACTGACACCACCTACTACAAGTGTAAAAAACCGAAAGTGCTCTTTTGATCCCGAGCTCATATGCTCCCGCATGAACAGTAACATCAAAAAAATAGTAAAAAAATAAAAATAATCTGATTTTTTTGTGATAAACATTGATGAATGTTCTAACTGCGTGCAAAATTTCAGGTCAAAACGACATTCGTGGAGGTCTCTAGACAAAAATAACAAAATCGATGTTCCAAAATGCTTTCAACAGTAGTCTTTTTGGACCATCGATTTTAATTTTTTTGCCCAGACCTTCAGAAATGTCATATCAATCTAAATTTTCTGCACGCGTTAGAAAATTTATCAATGCTCATCACAAATAAATTCAGATTTTTTGAATTTTTTACTATTTTTTTGGATTTTACTGTCCATGCGGGAGCATATGAGCTCGGGATCAAATACTCCATGTCCGTAAAAAACAGCATGCTATCAAAAATAGTGTGACCCTTCTCCAAATGCTTGAAATCCACTCGTCGACATCCTCAAGCTTAAACCTTATTCGTCCTCAAGCAAAAAGTTGATAAACCAAAGTTATCCATCTAGCCCATCAATAACTTTATTGCCCAGAGGCGTATCCTTGTCTTCTGTGCAAGCTATAGACATATCTGTATAAGATAGTACATGCTTGGCTAGGTAACTGGAGCTGGAGTAAAAATTTCGATGCTTCTTGTCAAAGTTTAATCTATCATGAAAACAAATACTTGAACCCTCTTCACTAGTGCAGAACCGGGCAATAGCACCGGTTCGTAAGGCCCTTTAGTGCCGGTTCCATAACCGGCACTAAAGTGTGGTCACTAAAGGCCCCCCCCCCCTTTAGTACCGGTTCAGCACGAACCGGTGCTAAAGGGCAACCACGTGGCACGAGCCAGCTCCGGGGGCCTGGAGTCCTTTAGTACCGGTTGGTAAGGCCAACCGGTACTATAAGGTTTGGGTTTTTTAGTTTTATGATTTCTTTTCATTTAATTTTGTGTTTCCATTTTAATTCTTTTCATTTGCTGGTATTTTACGATACTACACATTGTACACGTATATATATATATATATATATATATATATATATATATATATATATATATATATATATATATATATATATAGAATTTCTAGTAGAACCAATCATGCATATATATATATATATATCATCAATGTCTCACAAACCATCATATTAATTAATTCACACATACACACATGTATAGCTATATACAATTTCTCCTACATATGCATGTTGCCTGAGCCAGTGGCATTAGCCTAATTGGTGCCTTCGGAGCACGATGACAATTGGAAGTGGTTTTCATGGGGGCAGTAGCGGGTAATAGTATTCTCCCTTCGGATTTATGACCTGGTCGAGCAAAAATCCCGATATTTCCTCTTGAAGTGCTTCTACACGCTCCGTTTCTAGGAGCTTCTCCCGCACCTCTTTGAACTGTTAAGAAGGAGATCAATATGCATGTGTATTAGTTGTGTGACTAGAGATCGATAATGGTGTAAAAATTGTGAATAGTGTTCTGACAAGCGTACCCATTCCTGTCTTTGAGATCTGCTCCTTTCGGACGCCATCATTGCGAATGTTCTCGCAAACGCAGAATGCACATAGATCAGTCCCCTGCGCCTGCTTCAGGGCCTTTACGAGAATGGAATTTGATTAGATAATAATTAATCAAGCATGATAATTAAAGAGATGGCAGCTAGCTAGCTAGCTAGTACTACTTAATTACTTACCTTGGGTCGAAACCATTTAAGCTTTTTTCCATTCGCCTTCCGTGACGCTGATGAACCTTGCCCAAGCCCTGCCCGCCGACAAAGAAAATGAATAAAGGGGTTATTAAATAGTTCATATCATGAAATGACGAACTAAATAGGCCGAGATATATAGTTAATAATGATTGAAATTACCTGTTGACTATCCCAAACAAGATGTTATAGTCAGTTTTTTCTTTGAGTAGTGAGTCCAGTACTTCAACTGTTCCGGCGTCAACTTTAATGATACACAAGACCCAGTGAAATCTGCATGCACACACATTTGCATGTCTTAATTAAGCGGACATATGTAAGCAAAAACATGTAGCTAGCTAGTAGGCAAAAACAGAGAATTTTTAGTACAAGACAGTGTGACTCACTGGAAGTTGTAAGAAAGTAGTATATCTTCATTGTATTTGAGGCGCTTCAAGAACTCTAGCATGTTGTCCTCTATGTTCTTTTGATGATGTGGATTTATTAGCCATGTGTATCCATTAACGGTGTTTGTGTCAACGAACCCAATGCCAAAGCGTCCACCTTTTCTCATTTCATACATCTTCATCCTGCATAATACCACAGAAAAGAATATAGTGAGGATAATTACAGGTAATGATTGATCAAAAGGATCACTACAGCTAGCTTGAGACTTAAATTACAGAAAGAAATCACTTACGAGACAATAGCAATCGATTTATAGATTTGTCGAGTCGTCTTGATTGTATAACTGAAACAGTTCAGAATACTCAATGGACAGAGCTTTCTCATGGAAGTAATGCTCCTCCTTGACATTCACCATGAGGGACAATCGATCTGAAATCTTGGTAATGTTCATGTACCATTGATGCAATTCATACATTCTCGTTGGGAGGTTCTTGACCTTGTCTAGCTCGACCAAAGGTTGACCCCGGACATATTTCCGTTTTATTTCATCCTCTCTAAGCACAGGCATGGGCTCGATCTCGAGGAGTTGTCCAACAGTGATGTTGAGAACTTCAGCCTACATTATATGCTCCTCCGTTATTACCACATTGCCCACCTCGGGAACGTAAACTGTTTGCCCACAATAATATTGGGCGCCACGTCTTTATCACGTGTTGTTGGCACAACAAGCGAGGGGATCGATTGCGCCGCCTGTTCTCCCAGTTGGGGAATGGTTTTCCTGCATTTTTTGACAGCTGCTTCTTGTTTGCTCGATCCCGAGCTCGCCTCCTTTTGTAGACATGCTCGATTTAACTTCCTGATGTGGCGCTCATAGTCTGTGTCAACAGGCATGGGAGCTGGTGGTTGAGCCATACGAATGAAGTGGTCAATCGTTTTCTCAGGCACTTTCTCCCTTGGCGGCGGTGGCGGTTTCTGTGCAAAATGGGCTTCCACCTTGGCCTTCGATATGGCTGCGATTTCCTCCTCAAACCTGTCATAAGCCCTCTGCGGAAGAGGCGTGAGGCTTGGACCATATTTATATCGCTTGCCTCCGCCTATACTTCCTGTACTACCTCGACTCGTACCGCTACGCACCATAGCTGCGGGGTGTCTCTTCTGCGATTGCTGAGGCGGCGGAGACGGCTGACGGGGCTGAGTTGGACGAGGAGGAGTGGCCTGAAGCTGTGCCGGACTTGAAGGAGGAGTGGCCTGAGGTTGTGCCGGACTTGGAGGAGGAGTGGACGTCTGACGCTGTGGCGGACTTGGAGGAGGAGTAGTGGCCTGACACTTTGCCGGACTTGGAGGAGGAGTGGCCTGACACTTTGCCGGACTTGGTGGACTTACAGGAGCGGGAGTCTGCTAACTCGGTGGCGGACTTCGACGAGGAGTCGGCTGACGCATTGTCGGTGGCCTTCGAAAGATGATGCAATCCTTTTTCCATAGGATGATACGATGTTTGGCCTCTCCGAGAAAGTGCTCGTCGTCACCTCCAGGAATGTCAACCTGTAGCTCCGAATCGGGTTGCAATGGAAGGTTGCCTCGGGGGGATTTGTAAAAGCAACGTCGTCCGCCACCTTCATGGATATGTTCTTCATTTTGACGTGTAGCTCGCAGTTAGTGTTCTCCGTGATGTCATCCATGGGGTATCTACCCAACATTGCGTCGTCCGGGGTGGAACCCACGCGCTGCTTCTCGGCATGGATGGGGCGGTGCTATCCAATGCTGGATCATCCGCTAGCTGCTGCAGCTGCTGAGACCCCCTTTGCTGGGTAAGTGAGTCGATCTGCTCCTGCTGCCACTGGAATTTGACTGCCAATTCCGCTTGACTTGCTTCTAGGCCTTGAAGGCGTTCATAGTCCCGCTTCCTCTGCTCCTCCTCCATCTTCCTCTTCTTCTCCTCCACAATCTTCTTTCTCGCACGGGTTATGTAGTCGGTGTTCCATTCTGAAAACCCCTCATACCACGGCATAGCGCCCTTGCCTCGTGTTCTTCCCGGGTGTTCATGATTTCCTAGGGCACACGTAAGCTCGTCGTTCTCTCTGTTGGGCTGGAACACCCCCGATCGTGCCTCTTCTATTGCAACAAGTATCGCATCGTCGGCTCCCTTCAGACTTGCCCTCGTCGAAACATTGCCTGTCTCCGGGTCCAACTCCCCCCCATGCGCATAGAACCAAGTCCTGACCCTGGGGGGGCAGCTCTTAGTAACCGGAGTGACACCTGCATCCTCCATCTCTTTCTCAGACTTATCCCACTTAGGCATTGCCACCGCGCAGCCACCGCCCCACTTATGGAACTTATCCTTTTTTCGCATTCTTCTTGTTTATTCTCGACCGTTCCTTAGCTAATTCCGAATCCTTGAATTTCACGAAATCGTCCCAATGAGCACGTTGGTTCTCTAGTGTTCCTCGAATCTGAGTCTTCCTTCCTCCTTGGCGTACTTGTTCCATTCACGATTCTTGTGGTTCTTGAATGCAACCGCCATCTTCCTAAGAGCAGCGTCCTTGACTTTCTCGCACATCCGCTACGTAAAATGATCCGTAGGGTGAAATGTTCCATGAGAGTATCCCAAAGCGATCTTTTTGATTCTTGTCGACAAAAGTAACATCTGGACGTGGCTTTGCTGGCTCTCTCCATTCTTCACTACAGGAAACAACTAGTTTGCCGTCAGTGAGCATCTTTGCCGTCAGCTTTTCATCGGGGTAGACGGCAAAGAGCACATTTGCCGTCAGCTGCTGTCGGCAAAGAATGACTGACGACAAAGATAACTTTGCCGTCTGCGATTTCTATTATAAACGACAAAGAAAACTTTGCCGTATGCGGTTTCTATTACAGACGGCAAAGAAAACTTTACCGTATGCGGTTTTTATTACAGACGGCAAAAAGCACTCTTTGCCGTCTGTAATAAAAAGCGCATACGGCAAAGTACTTTGCCGTCTGTAAAAAAAACGGCAGACGGCAAAGAAGAAACACACCTCGCGGATCGATCCCCTGGATCGATGAGGTGGCACGATCCACACCCCACGCTGCATCTCTCTCCCACACCCCCAACACGTTCTCTCTGTCTCCCCACGTTCTCTCACCCTCAGCCGACCCCACCACGGTCTCTCTCCCTTATCCCCACGTTCTTTGTTTCACGCATCTCTCTCTCTGTCACGTAACTCACCTCGAGCCGGCCACGTCCCCCATCGATCCCCATCGAGCCGGCCCCGTGCTCTCTCCTCCATCGAGCCAGCCACGTCCCCCATCCCCGCCATGGAAGCCGCCGCCGGCCTCCTGCCTCGCGGCGCCGCCCGTTCCCCAACGCCCCACGCCGGAGGCCTCGCGCCGCCGCCCGTTCCCCAGCGCCCCACGCCGGAGGCCTCGCGCCACCACCCGTTCCCCAGCACCCCACGCCGGAGGCCTCGCGCGACCTCCTCCTCTCTGCGTCTCCTCCTCCAGCGCCTCCTCTCTCCGTGAGCAGCGCAGATCAGATCAACGTGAACAGCCTGGCGGCACGACGGCTTCCTCACTCCGCGAGCAGCGTGGGTTACTCCTCCATCGCCTCCTCACACCGACGAGCAGCAGCGCGGGCGGCACGGGGCGGGCGGCCGCGGCGCTGGCCGTGAGCGGCGCAGCCTCCTCACTCCGGCGAGCAGCGGGGCCTGCGGTGCGGGCTCCTCCCTCCGGTGCCTCCTCACTCCGGCAAGTAGCGCGAGCGCGAACTCCTCCTTCCGGCGCCTCCTCACTCCGGCGTGGCCTCCATCCAGCGTGGCCTCCCTCCGGCAGCGGGGCATTTCTCCGGTGAGGTCGGGCGCGTCCAACATCTCTTCTCCGGTGAGGTCGGCATGGTGAGCAGCTTGGCTGTTGGGCGCGTGCGGGCGGCAAGAATCTCTGCTCCGGCGAGCTTTGTACGAGATGATGTGGACGTGCGGTGACGAGAGTGTTGATCTAATTTTTTTTAATAAAAAAGAACGGTTTGCCGTCTGTGATGTTTCTGCCTAACGGCAAAGAAGTAATCTGGCTCAAGGCAAAACACTGACGCCGTCCGTTAGGGTCGTTAGTCTGTTAGGTTACTTTTCTTTGCCGTCTGGACGGTCTAGTTGACGGCAAACAGTATAGACTGACGGCAAAATCTTTGCCGTCATGCAGAAAAAATAGCAGACGGCAAAGTATTCTTTAGTGCGGAGTTTTTCTGCATGAAAAAATTGCCGTCTGCAGATCGAATAGTACATCACTCGCGATATTGAATAGTACATCACTGGGTAGGTAGCTAATAAAGATCGAATATTACAGAAGAATCTAGGACACTCGCGGTTCCTGCGGCGCGGGCGGTGAACACCCAAAGAGAAGGAACCCTCACAGGATCATAGCTGAAGTGAGATCCCCGAAGAAACTGCCAGGTATTGGAGAACCTGCCGCCCTCTAACGCAACCATGTAGCGATGGACGTGCTCGTCCTCCTCCCTGACACGGCGACGTACCACCTCCGGCAGGGCCGGGTCCCTCCGCACCGAAACTGGCCCACGCGAGCGCCACCATACGAGATCAGGGTCGACGACGGGACCCAGGGCCGGGTTCCTCATCAAGCGGCGCGCCCCTCCAGGCAGCACCCCCCAGTGCCAGCCCGATGGAGCCCAGTCCCGGACATGGGTCGGCTGGACGTCGTCGCGGACGGGTCGACGGCGAGGATGCCCGCAAAAAGTAACATTTTTTTAATGATTGGATTTTGATAACTAAAATTTCTAACATTTCTGTATACACTAATTATGCTATCATTGCATATGTCAAAAATCTATATACTATTTCATACTAATTAAGCATCTAACACTAAAAACAGAAAACACAACTTCTATACATCCATTAAAAAACTGAAAAACAACATTATATAAAAAATTTCTATACTAATTAAACACTAATTATATCCATCTAACATGCATTCATACATATATAATAGTGAAAAATAATAATCTAAATAATCTAAACTAATTAAACATACAAAATACGTATATACTAATATATACATGCATTAATTCATACATATGTACATGTGTGTGTGTGTGTTCATCATGCATGCTTGTGTGTGTGTGTATGGGCTCGGGGAGGGGCGGCGCCATGGTGGCCGGGCCGAGGGAGAGGGGTTAGAGGGGAGAGCTCACAGCGGGGCGACGGCGACGGCGAGGCGACGGCGAGGCGATGGTCGGGCGGTGACGGGCAGGCGTGACGCGGGCGGCGACACGGGACGGCACGACGGGACAGGCCGGTGGCGGCGACGGCGACGGAGACGAGGGCAGCAACGGGACGGGCGGCGACGAGACGAGGGCGGCGACGGGGCGGGCGGCGGCGGCGGCGGAGACGACGGAAACAGAGAACAAACAGAGGGAAAATGAAATTTTCGTACTGTTGTATATATAGAAGGCACCTTTAGTACCGGTTGGAGGCGCCAACCGGTACTAAAGGCCTGTTTTGGCCAGGCCAAGCGGCGGGAAGCGACCCCCATTAGTACCGGGTGGTGGCACAAACCGGTACTAAAGGACCCCCCCTTAGTACTGGTTTGTGCCACGACCGGTACTAAAGGGGTCTTGTTGCAGTGCTTGGTCTTGACAAGTTTAGTCCCACCTTGCTAGTCGAGGGGCTACCGCACTGGTTTATAAGCCCCAGTGCGGTAGCTCTCTCGAGCTCCTCTCCTAACCAGGCCTACTGGGCCTACCTGTCCTCTTCACCCAGTGGGCCTACTGGGCCTTTGCGGGCCTGCATCCTGGCCCAACAAAAGGTTGTGTCGCTAGTCGTATGCAGGCCGCTTTGGCCCAGTAGGCGGGCTTTTTTTTCTTAATTTTTTCGCTTTATTTATTTTTGTTTTATTTATTTTTGAGTTGTTTTTTGCTGTATTTAGAGTTTCTTTGTGAATATTTTTGCTTTAGGTACAAAAAATTACAAACTTTCTGTTAGTGCCGGTAGATTTCAAATTTGAATAGTTTAAATTTTGAATTATTTGAAATTTGTGTGAATCACTAGTTTGTGAATAACTTAACTTTGAAAAACGTTTTTTAGTGATTCTTTTTCTTATGTTTAATATTAGTGTGTTTTATCATTATATTCAATTTAGTAATGCTTAGGTTATTTAAAAATGAAATGCCTTTGTAACAGTTAAGTTTTCGCTTGAAACCACGATACTTGAAAGAGATTGTCCATTTTGTACACGAAGTGCATCCAGTTTTTGCCGTAACCCTCTCTACTTTCTTGCACATGCTATTTGTATGAAATTATGATACCATGCCAATTTTAAACCTTTTCTGAGTTCATTTGAAATGCTTTTCAATTTAAGGGTCATTTAGCTGGAAAAAAATCAGTAAATGCATGAAAAGAATTTGTTTGCACATAAAATTTCTTCGCGTTTCAAATGCCAAAACACATAACTACCCTAACTATTACAGACATTCCCTCCTGGGTGTGAAACACAGAAGAAAGTGATGATAGTGAAGCCGATCACATCCCAGATCTTTGGGTGTGAAACTTTTCTTCCGCGTGTGTCCCTTTGCGCCGTAACCATGGAAAATCTTCATCATTTAACGGGATGCTCGGGTCAATATTCACTGTGAATGGAGCAATTTCATCAAACTTTTCATAATCTTCTGACTTATCTGTCTTTTCATCCACTCCCACGATGTTTCTCTTCCCAGAAAGAACTATGTGCCGATTTGGCTCATCGTACGATCCATTCGCTTCCTTATCTTTTCTTTTTCTTGGCTTGGTAGACATGTCCTTCACATAGAAAACCTGTGCCACATCATTGGCTAGGACGAATGGTTCGTCTGCATACGCAAGATTGTTGAGATCCACTTGTTGTCATTCCGTCTCGCGGGTCTTCCGTTACCCGCCTCGTGTCATATTGACCCATTTGCACCGAAACAAAGGGACCTTTGAACCACGTCGATAGTCAAGTTCCCATATGTCCTCTATATAACCATAATATGTTTCCTTTCCCGTCTTGGTTTCTGCATCAAAGCGGACACCACTGTTTTGGTTGGTGCTCTTCTTATCTTGGGCGATCGTGTAAAATGTATTACCATTTATCTCGTACCCTTTGAAAGTCATTATATTCGAAGATGGTAACTGGGACAGCAAGTACAGGTCATCTTCAATAGAGGTGTCATGCATGGTACGTGTCTGCAACCAGCTGGCGAAACTCCTGGTTTGTTCACGTGTAATCCAGTCATCAGACCGCTCCGGGTGTTTGGAGTGTAGCAAATTCTTGTATTCATCCATATACAGAGCCACCAAGGTGGAATTCTGTAGAACTGTGTAGTGTGCTTTAGTGAGAGAATGTCCGTCCATACATATTATTTGTTCCCCTCCTAGCGTGTCTTTTCCATCCAGTCTGCCCTTATGCCGCGATTCAAGAACACCAATCGGCTTAAGGTTAGGAATAAAGTCAATACAAAACTCAATGACCTCCTCATTTTGATGGCCCTTGGAGATGCTTCCTTCTGGCCTAGCACGGTTATGAACATATTTCTTTAAGACTCCCATGAACCTCTCAAAGGGGAACATATTGTGTAGAAATACAGGACCCAAAATGTTAATCTCTTCAAGATAGGTGAACTAGGACGTGCGTCATGATGTTGAAGAAGGATGGTGGGAACACCAACTCAAATCGACAAGACATTGCACCAAATCATTCTCAGAACCTTGGTATGATTTCTGGATCGATTACCTTCTAAGAGATTGCATTGAGAAATGCATATAGCTTCACAATGGCTAATCGAACGTTTTCGGTAAAGCCCCTCAATGCAACCGAAGCGATTGCGTCATAATCACGTGGCAGTCATGAGACTTTAGGTTCGGAACTTTTCTCTGCCATGTTTATTATTCCTTTATATTCGACGAAAGCCGACGGTACCTTAATACCGAGCAGGCATTCAAAGAAGATTTCCTTCTCTTCTTTGGTAAGAGCGTAGCTTGCATGACCCTGATGTATGCCGTCTTCTCCGTGCATACGTTGCTGGTCCTCCCGTGCCTCAGGTGTATCTTTTGTCTTCCCATACACGCCCAAGAAGCCAAGCAGGGTCACGCAAAGATTCTTCGTCACGTGCATCACGTCGATTGCGGAGCGGACCTCTAGGTCTTTCCAATGTGGCAGGTCCCAAAATATAGATTTCTTCTTCCACATGGGTGCGCGTCCGTCAGCGTCCTTCGGAACAGGTTGTCCGCCAGGACCCTTTCCAAATATCACCTTCAAATCCTTGACCATATCATGTACATCAGCACCAGTACGGTGGCGAGGCTTCGTCCGATGATCCACCTCACCTTTGAAATTCTTGCCTTTCTTTCTTACGGGATGCCTGCTCGGAAGAAATCGACGATGTCCCAGGTACACATTCTTCTTACAACTATTCAAATATATATTGTCGGTATCATCCAAACAGTGCGTGCATCCGCGGTATCCCTTGTTTGTCTGTCCTGAAAGGTTGCTGAGAGCAGGCCAATCATTGATGGTCACGAACAGCAACGCCTTTAGGTCAAATTCTTCCCCCATGTGCTCATCCCATGCACGTACACTTGTTCCATTCCACAGTTGTAAGAGTTCTTCAACTAATGGCCTTAGGTACTCATCAATGTCGTTGCCGGGTTGCTTAGGGCCTTGGATGAGCACTGACATCATAATGAACTTCCGCTTCATGCACAACCAAGGAGAAAGGTTATACAAACATACAGTCACATGCCAGGTGCTATGGTTGCTGCTCTGCTTCCCAAAAGGATTAATGCCATCTGCGCTTAGACCAAACCATACGCTCCTTGCGTCATCTGCAAACTCCTTCCCGTACTTTCTTTCGATTTTTCTCCACTGCGACCCGTCAGCGGGTACTCTCAACTTTCCGTCTTTCTTATGGTCTTCTCGTGCCATCGCGACGCTTTGGCATGCTCTTTGTTTTGGAACAACGTTTCAACCGTGGTATTATAGGAGAATACCACATCACCTTGGCAGGAATCTTCTTCTGGGCGCCGCCCTCGACATCACCATGCTCATCGCGGCTGATCTTATAGCGCAATGCACCACATACCGGGCAAGCGTTCAAATCCTCGTACTCACCGCGGTAGAGGATGCAATCATTAGGGCATGCATGTATCTTCTGCACCTCTAACCCTAGAGGGCAGACAGCCTTCTTTGCTTTGTACGTACTCTCGGGCAATTCGCTGTCCTTTGGAAGCATATCCTTTATCATTACCAACAACTTTCCAAATCCCTTGTCAGATACACCATTCTCTGCCTTCCATTGCAGCAATTCCAGTGTAGTGCCCAGCTTTTTCTTGTCACCTACGCAATTCGGGTACAACAATTTTTTGTGATCCTCTAACATGCGCTGCAACTTCTTCTTCTCCAAATCACTTGCGCAGTTTCTCTTTGCATCGGCAATGGCCCGACCTAGATCATCAACGGGCTCATCTGATGCCTCTTCTTCAGCTTCTTCCCGCATTGCCGGCTCAGCTTCTTCCCGCATTACCGGCTCAGCTTCTTCCCCCATTGTTGTATCATCGTATTCAGGGAACCCATGGCCAGGATAGCTGTCGTCGTCCTCTTCTTCTTCATTGTCTTCCATCATAACCCCTCTTTCTCCGTGCTTGGTCCAAACATTATAGTGGGGCATGAAACCGGACTCAAACAGGTGGACGTGAATGGTTCTTGACGTAGAGTAATTGCGATCATTCTTACAGCCAGCACATGGACAAGGCATAAAACCATCCGCCCGCTTGTTTGCCTCAGCCGCAAGCAGAAAAGTATGCACGCCCTCAACGAACTGGGGAGAGCATCGGTCATCGTACATCCATTGCCGGCTCATCTTCATTACACAACACCGAATAGACCAAATTAATACAAGTTCATACAACACTTAAATGCAACAAACAAATAACTCTCTAGCTAAAGCATTTAAATGCAACAACAAATGCGATCAAGATCGCAACTAAGATAACAATTGATCCAACAGCATAATGATACCAAGCCTCACTATCGATGGCATATTTTCTAATCTTTCTAATCTTCAAGCGCATTTTCACCATCTTGATCTTGTGATCATCGACGACATCGGCAACATGCAACTCCAATTCCATCTTCTCCCCCTCAATTCTTTTCAATTTTTCTTTCAAGTACTCGTTTTCTCTTTCAACTAAATTTAACCTCTCGACAATAGGGTTGGTTGGAATTTCCGGTTCACATACCTCCTAGATAAAAATATCTATGTCAACTTGATGGGCATAATTTGTCATAAACACGAAATGCAACAAATAGTTTTAAAAGAGAATATACCACATCCGAACCATAACAAGGACGAGGGCCGACGGGGACGGATATCAAAACCATGGCACTATGTATAACAAACAACGTACGGGTAAGATAATTATTATACGAGTAACTATATATCCAAATCACACAAACATCAATTTTTTATATAAAATTTCATGAACAAGAGGCTCACCACAAGGTGGTGCCGGCGACGGGACGGTGCGGGCGATCGACGGTGGTTACGACGGAGATTTAGAAGGCACTAAGTAAACCACGCCTACATATGCAAACTAAGTGTTATTTTTTACCTCAAATTGAATATAAATCAAATACTAGCACATATATATATTTCCTCCCAAATTACTAAACTCACAAATTAATAACTATATAAAGCATTGCAAGAGCTAATCTAGCAATGAGAGATGAAAGGACAAAGTTGCTAACCTTTGTGATCATTTGAATGGATGGGGGCCTTCAAATCTTGACAAATTTTGGGCAAAATGTGTGATGAGCTCGAGAGGAAGAGGGGAAGAACAGAGAGGAGAGGGGAAAGGGGAAGAACAGAGGGAGCTTGGGTGGACGAAGGGTTTATGTAGGACGACCTTTAGTACCGGTTCGTGCCAAGAACCGGTACTAAAGGTGCTGGAGGGGCCCAGACTGACAACATCCTGCCACCACTCTCATTAGTACCGGTTCGTGGCACGAACCTGTGCTAAAGGTTAGCCAGGAACCGGTACTAATGAGAGCGGCCCGGCCAGCCGTTGGAACCGGCACTAATGTATACATTTGTGCCGGCTCTAATACAAACCGGCACTAATGTGCTTCACGTTTGACCCTTTTTCTACTAGTGCTTACTTATTAGCTTATTCATTTCTTTTGTTGTTTTTCCTTTTAAACAAACTTGAGCACAAAGAGTTATCAAAAAGTCAAGATATGGAGGCACTTACTTCAGTTGTGATGCATCCAGAATAGGTACTTCTAAGTTCTCAAGATTGTGCCAAAAGGTGATATATGCGGGGTTTCGTTGTGGCTTAAGTTTGAGTATTATGGACCAATATGTTGTCTCTTTTGAGCTCTTGCGATCAGTACTTATTTATACCACATACACACTCAAGAGAAAGCCGAATAATATTCACTGCAGTGTTGCCACTGCAACCGTTAACAAACCGAGATCCGAGCAGAAACTCTGGTGGATCGTTAGTTGGCCAGCGGAGTTCTTAGCATAACATCAAGAGAGGTGACGAAATCAAATTTACATGCGTAAACGCGCATATAGTGATAAGGCCATGGCACCAGCAAGAAGCTGAAGCACCATGTACGAATGAAAAATAGATTTTGGCATACTCTTGAATTCTATGGAATACCGATTCCGTATAAACAACGCCCAAAGCCAGGACCACCAAATATATTGTATAAAACACCATGGGGTTGAGCTACTCCATAACTTTTTCTTTTAGAAAAATTCTATCAAGTGTAAACTTTTTATTCAACTATTATATAAAAATAGAGGTTGCGGCGATGTCTTTCGGAGGATCACAAGATTGTTCCCAAGCTATGCAAAAACTTGAACAAAGTAATTAAAAATATTAACTTGGCAATATGGGACCTAACTTGAGAAAGTGATTCCCATATACAAATAAAAGTAGATTAGACCTACCTCTACTTTTCTCTAATCTAGATAATAGAGAGCCCTGTGCGGTTCTCTCCCTCCCTCCTTTAATTATCCGGCAATGCTATGCTCTGGGCGATGAAGCTGTGCCGGATCATGAAGCCTGTATGTGTGCAATCTGTAGAGATGTTGTGATTTCAGTCTTCGGTTCAAGGGATTGTCGTGG
Source organism: Aegilops speltoides (assembly GCA_021437245.1). Taxonomy (NCBI): domain Eukaryota; kingdom Viridiplantae; phylum Streptophyta; class Magnoliopsida; order Poales; family Poaceae; genus Aegilops; species Aegilops speltoides. Next base: position 84,604 of record JAHHZJ010004121.1, on the reverse strand, counting down.
ACGGTTCTACGGATCGTCATGGACTGCTCGAGGGACTTCAAGAACTATCTACACCAACTTTTCTTCCGCTGCAACTCAAACTTGGTAACGATCTGATCTAATCTTGTGTGCATCTTCATAGTAATCCGTGATATTGATCATAGGACAATTTTTTTTTGTTTTCTACTATGTTTCCCAACAATTATGAGTCCACAGAAATCGGAGCAAGAAGTGACTCATGAATGCTGTGTGCTAGAGTGACAAAGCTCATCGCCTTGTGATTGACTACGTCCACTGTGAGTAGGTGGACAACATGACTGTTTCTCCGGTTGCAACATACATACATGTTTGCTACTCATAATAATGATCTAATACTATATGCCGTACAAAATAATGTTTGAAGTTACTTTTGGGGGCGACGATGCTATGCTCTGGGCGGTGAAGCTATGCCAAATCATGAAGCCCGTATGTGTGCAATCCGTAGATATGTCGTGATTTCAGTCTTCGGTTTGAGGGATCGTCGTGGACGGTTCGAGGGACTTCAAGAACTATCTACACCAACTTTTCTTCCGCTGCAACTCGAACTTGGTAACGATCCGATCTAATCTTGTGTGCATCTTCATAGTGATCCAGGATCTTGATCATAGGACAATTTTTTTGTTTTCTACTATGTTTCCCAACAATTACGAGTCCACAGAAATACAAATCAGAGTGAGAAGTGACTCGTGAGTGCTGTGTGCTAGAGTGACAAAGCTCATCGCCTTGGGATTGACTATGTCCACGGGTGAGTAGGTGGACAACGTGATTGTTTCTGCGGTTGCATGCAACATACATACATGTTTGCTAGTCATAATAATGACCTAATACTATATGACGTACAATATAATGTTTGAGTTAGTTTTTTTGGGGAGGTGGCGGCGATGCAATGCTATAGGTGGTGAAGCTCTGCCGGATCATGAAGCCCATATGTGTGCAATCCGTAGAGATGTCGTTTCAGTCCTCGGTTCTAGGGATCGTCGTGGACAGTTCGAGGGACTTCAATAACTATTTACACCAACTTTCTTCCGCTGCAACTCGAAGTTGGTAACGATTTGATCTTATCCTTTTGTGCATCTTCGTAGTGATACGGGATCCTGATCATAGGGCATTTTTTTATTTTCTACTATGTTTCCCAACAATTACGAGTCCACGGGAATACAAGTCGGAGCGAGAATTGACTCATGAATGCTGTGTGCTAGAGCGACAGAGCTCATCGCCTTGGGATTGACTACGTCCACTGTGAGTAGATGGACAAGATGATTGTTTCTCCTGTTGCAACATACGTACATGTTTGCTAGTCATAATAATGACCTAATAATATATGCCGTACAAATAATGTTTGTAGTTTCTTTTTTGGGGGCTGGCGGGGGGGGGGGGGTTGAAATTTCTTAAAATATCAACTTACGAGAAATGAAATAAAAGACTTATTTAGCAGGTGAACGACCTAAAAGTACATGTCGGTCATACAAAACAATGTTCGAGGCAATTTAAAATATCATACACCAAATAATGTTTGAGATTATTTGAAATATTTTTTTACAAAAATATAAAGGAATTATTTACCAGCCGTACTTATCATGCGCTACAAGATCTATTGATTCAATTTCCAATTGGGTTTGCTGGATGTGCAGACCGCACAGGTTGGGGTGGATGTGCTCTCTTTTTGGCACGCCCACTAACAGTATGGTGCGCTTATGAATTGGGCTGCTTATGTTAAGCTAAGCCATGTGGGACTAAAAATTACTTCTGTGTCGCTTGTTCCTTCTGTTCACACGTAGTATGTATGGGCTTGAGGGAGACCGAAATAATGGCCCATGCGTGAGTCAAGGCCCACACCTTGTTTTCAGCAGCGCACAACTCGATCCATCAAGTTGGATTTATGTATATAGAGCTAACGTACAAATTTCCCCTAGGTCAACCTAGGGTTCCACCTATCCTCCGGCGATACTGTCGGAGTCCACGTAAAATCTCTCCGGCTGCCGATCCTCGTTGGCCGCCGGTGAGATCCACCATCCTCCGTCGTGTGTGCATGCGTGCATGGCGGATCTGACGAACCAGGTGCAAGGGGGGAAGGGTGGAGTGAGGGCGGATGCAGTAGCGATGGTGGCGGCGGCTCGGCCAAGCGGTTCAGAGACGCCGAGGGGGAGCGCTAGGGATGAGTCTGGGGGGAAGGATAGGCAGAACCAGAGATCGCAGGATGTGCGGAATCAGGTAGATGAAGATGAGGAGGAGTATGGCGATTACTATGGGCCTGATCCAGATCTGGAAGACCAATTTGCGGGTATGAAGCTTCATGGGCGGGAGGAGGAGGAGCTGGACTTCTCGGAAGAGGTGGATGAACTCATCAAGGATGTGCGCTGGTTGGCTCTGTTCCGAGTCCACACCACGAAGCCTTTCAGCCATGCCGCATTGATGACACAGATGCGCAATGCGTGGGCGGCGGCACAAGGGGTTACTTTCAACGTCAAAGGCCCGAATCTGCTCCTTGTTCAATGCCATTGTTTAGGCGACTGGAAGAAGATCATGGAGGGGGGGGGGCGTGGTTGTTTCGGAGGGCTCCGGTGGTACTACAGGAATATGATGGCTTCTCAGATGTCAAGGGGTATAGACTAAACAAGATACCGGTCTGGGCGAGAGTGAAGGGTCTGCCAGATGGACTTACGAGAAGGAGAGAATTGGCTGAGAAAGTTGCAGCAAAGGTGGGGGATCCACCATTCAGTGTGATTATGAATGAGGGTAGAATAAACCCGGCTAGTACCCTACGAGTTAGGGTTTATGTTGATGTCAATATCCCGCTGGTCCGGTTTGTGCCTATTACGTTAAAGGAGTACAAGAGGTACAGTGTCTTCTATGAGAAGCTCCCAGATTTCTGTTTTGCTTGTGGAAGGATGGGGCATCTAGCTGATGAATGTGGCGACGGTGTGCATGACCCGAGAACTTTTGAGTGGGGGGGCTGGCTGCTTTGGGAGCCGGAGATGCCGGCAGCTCAGTGTGTAGGTGGAAGAGGGAGAGGGGATGGAGGAGGAAGAGGTAGATGGAGGGAGGCTGGAAGAGGAGAAAGGGGAGGCCGGGGAGGAAGGGACACGGGCGGTCGAGGGAGAGGAGAGTTCGGAGATGAGGGGGCTGCTGCTGAAACGCAGAGGGCAGAGATGGAGGGAGTGGAAGCTGATCAGGAGCATCAACATGGTGAAGAGGGGGGGGGGGGGTGAGAAAGGAGCCCGGAAGCGACTGGTGGCAGCGGATGGTAGTGTCAACATAAGAGGCCAGCAAGTCCCGAATCTAGCGGGTAGGGTGGCAGGTTCAGTACTCCGCCTTGAGGGTGCTACATCTTCTGGTGCTAACGACATAGCAACTACGCCTGAGAAAGTGCAGGTGGTGAAGAGGAGGAAACAGGATGAAGGAATGGTTGTGGACGGAATTGAATATACAGCTAAGGCGGCCTCCGGGGAGGAGGACCGCCGAGCCCAATGAGGACTATGTGCTGGAACTGTCGAGGAATTGGCGACCCTGCGACAGTTCGTGAGCTCCGCAATCTCGTGGAGGCTAGTGCGCCGTCGGTGCTGTGTATTGTTGAAACCCAACTGGCAAAGTACCGAGTGGAAGGTTTGGCGAGTAGGTTAGGGTTTAGTAGTAGTTTTGGAGTAGGTAGTAGTGGAAGAAGTGGGGGTTTGTGCTTGTACTGGAAGAATAATATCAATCTTGAAATAAAAACCTTTTCTCAGTATCATATCGACTCGGTGATTGCTCAACCTGGAGAGGAACCATGGCGTTTATCATGTTTTTATGGTGCTGCTAACAGAAGTTTGAGATACAAAACATGGGATATGATGAAGATTCTGAGAGGTGAAAGCACGTTGCCTTGGGTATGCATGGGGGATTTCAATGAGATTCTTCGGCCAGAGGAACAAATGGGACCAAATGAACGGGACAGTGCACAAATTGCAGGTTTCCGAGAAGCTGTTGATGTTTGCAACCTAGCTGATTTGGGGTATAAGGGGCTAGATTGGACCTTCGAGAAGAGAGTGGTGGGAGGTGATTTCTGTCGTGTTCGACTTGACAGAGCCCTAGCTACTGCAAGTTGGTCGGCTTTGTTTCCATTTGCTTCAGTTGAACATCTCACGGCGGTAAAGTCTGACCACAGCCCCATTGTCTTGTCAAATTTGTTGGAGGATAGCAGCGTGAGATGCTCACTGAAGAAGCCTTTCCGTTATGAGTGCGTGTGGGAAACCGATGACAGGTTCGGTGAGGCTCTGGAACAAGCATGGGAGGCTGCACTCCCTGCACATTCTGTTGGTGATCTAGCGCATAAGTTGAATAATGTTGCAGCAAGTTTAAAGCGGTGGAGTAGACAAACGTTTGGCTTAGTTAGGCAGGAGCTCAGAGACCTACGGCAACAGCTAGCAGGGTTTCGAGCCGACCCGTTGAGGGTTGGGCCGGGTCCCGAGGAGAAGCGAGTGCAGGACAAGATTGTCGAGCTGTCGTTTCGAGAAGAGGTGATGATGAGGCAACGTGCACGAGTGCAATGGCTTTCAGAAGGAGACGCGAACACGAAGTATTTTCAGAAGAAGGCGAGTGCACGCAAAGCAAAAAACAAAATCAGTATCTTGGAGAGGGGGGATGGCACTACCTGTTCGGATCCATGGGAATTGGCGGATATGACAAGTGCCTTTTACGAGAGTCTGTACACCTCGGAGTGATCTATTGGCATTGAGGAGGTGCTGTCCCATATACCACGCAGGGTAGATGCAGCGATGAATGTCCGTCTGAATGCAAGCTACAGTAGAGATGAGGTTAAAGAGGCATTATTTCAGATGTTTCCCACAAAGGCTCCTGGGCCAGATGGCTTTCCAGCGCATTTTTTTCAGCGGCACTGGGATCTTTGTGGCGATGAGGTGACATGTATGGTAATAAGATTACTTGAAGGAGATGATTCACCGGAGGATATCAACAACACGTTCATCGTTTTGATTCCCAAGATTGCGAGTCCAAAATTATTAGGACAATTTCGGCCGATAAGCCTTTGTAATGTGGTCTATAAGATCGCCTCCAAGGTTTTAGCTAATTGGCTGAAGATAATTCTCCCGGATGTGATCTCTGAAGAGCAGTCAGCTTTTGTACCTGGGCGCCTAATCATAGACAATTTTATCACAACATATGAATGCCTGCATTATATGAAAACGAGAAGGGTGAAGGGCAACCGTTTCTGTGCACTGAAGCTGGACATGATGAAGGCCTATGACAGGTTGGAGTGGGCGTATCTCAAAGCGGTGATGCTGAAGTTGGGTGTTAGTCCGAGGTTCACTGAAACGATCATGAGGTGTGTATCTTCGGTATCATTCTCAGTTCTTTTTAATGGTGGAATTTTGGATGCTTTCATGCCATCATGAGGCTTGCGACAAGGGGACCCCATATCCCCTTATTTGTTCCTGTTGGCGGCTGAAGGCCTTTCTTGCCTTCTGAAAGCTCAAGAGGAAGGAGTTAGAGGAATTTCTGTCGCGGCCACAGCGCCGACGGTCAATCACCTCTTTTTTGCGGATGACAGTTTGTTATTTTTTGAGGCAACGGCGGAGAGTGCAGCAAGAGTTAAAGAGTTACTCAAAAGATATTGTGATGCATCTGGCCAGCGCATAAACACAGACAAATCGTCCATCTATTTCAGCAAAGGGGTGCCAGATTCACTGAGGGATGAGGTTAAAGGGGTGCTTGAGGTGAATAATGAGTCGTTAACGGAGAAATACCTTGGTCTACCAACAGATGTTGGCAGCTCGAAGGAGGGATGCTTTCGGTACCTAAAAGATAGGATATGGAAGCAGGTTCAGGGATGGATGGAAAAGTGTTTGTCAGCAGGAGGGAAGGAAGTTCTGATTAAATCGGTGGCACAATCCATACCGACTTATTCTATGGCATGTTTCAAATTACCAAGGGGCTTATGTGAGCATATAAACGGTCTACTCAGGAAGTTTTGGTGGGGCAGCACAAGAGGAGAAAGGAAAACGGTGTGGGTGTCTTGGAACACTATGTGCAAACCGAAGTTCATGGGAGGGATGGGTTTCAGAGATATTGAACTCTTCAACTTAGCTTTGCTGGCCCGACAAGCTTGGCGCCTCTTACAGGACCCGGATTCTCTAAGTGCGAGAGTGCTTAAGGCACGCTACCACCCACAATGCACCATCCTTGAGGCTTCTCTCGGGAGTCAACCATCTCAGGTTTGGCGTTCTATCATGGAGGGAAAGGAGATACTAGCACTCGGAATTATCAAAAGAATTGGGACAGGCGAGGAAACTCACATCTGGAGCGAAAACTGGATACCGCGTGATTTTAAGTTGAGGCCGTTATGTGCTTTGAGGGCTGATCCACCGCAACATGTCTCGGAGCTGATCGCCCCGGCCACGAGAACTTGGGACAAAGAGATGCTTGTTGAACACTTTGTTGGCCCTGACGTGGATGCTATCATGAACATACCACTGAGTACAAGGTTGCAAGAGGATTTTTATGCCTGGCACTATGATAGCCGAGGTCTCTTCTCGGTCAAATCAGCATACAGGATGTTAACGGGCATAAAGTTTCAGCGGGAGAATTGGATTCAACACGGCGCAAGCATATCCGACCAGGCCTCGACCAAGCGGGACTGGACTTGCCTCTGGAAGGCAAGGGTGCCGTCGAAGGTTAGGGTTTTTGTTTGGCGCCTCGCACATTCCTCACTTCCTACTGGAGTAACACGGCATCGACGCAACATGGCAGAAACAGAGGCATGCAGCTTATGCAATGCGCAGGAAGACACATGGCGCCATTCCTTGTTTGATTGCCGAATGGCTCGTTGTGTGTGGGCACTTGGTGAAGAAGAGATACCGGAGCATGTTCTTTCCAATACATCAGAGGATCCCAGGCTATGGCTATTCTGGCTCTTTGATACTTTAAAGGAACAGGAGCTTGCCAAAGTCTTGATCACCATGTGGGCTATTTGGTGGGCGCCGAGGAGAGCAATACATGACAATGAGTTTCAGAGCCCCTTGTCTACTTGGTGCTTCATCACAAGGTACCTTCAAGACCTCGAGATTGCAGTGAAAAAGAACACTACCGCTGTGCCGAATGTAGGCGCCCGGCCACGGCATAAGGTATGGATTCCACCTGAGGAAGATCTAGCAAAATTCAACGTGGATGGGGGTATGTCGAGACAGGGCCATATTGGGGCAGCTGCGGTGATCTGCAGAGATAAGGAGGGTCTTTTCCTGGGGGCCTGGGCACTGGTTTTCGATGGTCTAAATGATGCAGCTGCGCTGGAGGCACATGCTTGCAATGAAGCTTTAGCGCTGGCCGTGGATCTACAGCTAACAGACTTGCTGATTGCTAGCGATTGCTTGGAGGTGGTGAACAATATAGGAACATCAGCGGCGACACATTATTCACCAGTGCTACATGAAATAACGGCAAGGATAAGGGACTTCAACCACGTCAAGTTCAAGTTTGAACATAGAGAAAATAATTTTGAAGCCCATGCATTGGCGAAAGCAGCGTCTTCTCTTCCAGTAGGGCGCCATATTTGGCTAGGGACCGTACCAGACATTATTTGTATTCCTATGTTGATTACTGCTTAATAAAGTCCATAGTTACCCGTAAAAAAAAAGTTGGATATATGTATTTGTCTCCAAAAAAAGGATATATGTATACTAACCAGTAAAAAAAGTATACTAACCAGTACACGATATCTGTCTGTATCCAAGCTGTGGCGTGTCTTTTTTTTTTTTTTTTTGCGAGGAAGCTGTGGCGTGTCTGTGACCAAAAGTGTCGTTTTTGTTGTGTTGCATCGCCGCCAAAACGTTTGGGATTTCAAATCCGGCTTCCATGGAAGAGTTTGATGATGGACAACACATGAATGGATCTGCTTAGTCTGCACTCTGTAGTAGACAGTCGTAGTGGTAGGGTGCTTCATCATGTCATGCTCTGAAAGATTCCAACTCAAGGAAGGAGCAGACACAAGATCAGACTGTTGTTGCCACTAATTGTTATGCAGAGCAGGCACAAGATCAGACTGTTGTTGCCACTAATTGTTATGCAGATTGTACGAACTGGAGCCATCCAATCGCTCGTACGTTGTTGCTGTTGTGCTTCATTGCTTTGGTAAGATTATTATTTACTCCCTGTATTCCTAAATATAAGTCATTTTAGAGATTCTAATATGAACTACATACAGAACGAAATGATTGAATCTACACTGTATAATACGTCTATATTTATCTTTATTGAAATATCTAAAAAGACTTATATTTAGGAACGGAGGGAGTACCTGAAAATAAGATTTTATTGTTACAACACCACTTTGATTATTTGCACACACAAAAAGAAATACAATAATAAAGCCCATGGATTCCGTGCTTTCAGGTCTAATTATTCCCACAAGGTGCAAAAGGTATACAAAGGCACACTTTTTATCATTTCAAAACATATAAAATGATTATGATGGATGAATTAGAAAGGTATAGATATGCTAAGTACGAAGGTTTTCTTTCCCAAAAAAAGTTTTCCTAGGGAGGTAATGCCGTACTATTTACTGATGTAGGAAAAACACATCAATCAATTCTATTTCTAAGTTTTAGTAACAAAAACATCAATGTGATAAAAAACGTATTCCTAAACTGCGAATTCAGAACCTAGGGATGAAAAAAGGTTTGAACATATGAAACTTCCATATATGTTCACTTCTCAAGCCACGTCAATATAAGCTCTTTTGTCATGCAAATACATTACTCACCAAGAGTGCATTATAATTTTGGTAATTGATTTCACGTTACATAGATTTTTTTTGAAAATAACTTAGCAATCAAATATATGTCACAACATTCTGATTTTACAGTGAATGATTGTTCGGATGCAAGCCACGTTGTAGGCAAGAAATGAAATAAAAGACTTATTTAGCAGGTGAACGACATAAAAGTAAATGTCGGCCATACAAAACAATGTTCGAGGCAATTTAAAATATCATATACACAAAATAATGTTTGAGATTATTTGAAATAAACTTCTACAAAAATATTAAAGGGGTTATTTACCCGGCATACGTGTCATACGCTCTAAGAACTATTGATTCAATATACAGCTAGGGTTGCTGGATGTGCAGACCACACATGTTGAGGTGGATGTGCTTCTCCGTCATTTGTTCGTTCGGTTCAGCCGAAGTGTCGACTCGCACGCTCGTTTCCAGCGCGGCGTTTGTGTGTGCGTGGGCTTGTCCTCTCTTATAAAAAGCCTACGTGCGACCGTGGCATGGATAGGCAGGCCGGCATATTGGCCCGTAGGTGACTCAAGGCCTTGTTCAAGCACCCACACACGAGCTGTAGCTTGTGCTAAAAAAGAAAGAGGAGGCGTAGCTCTGGGTAGGGCTCTTCCGCAAAAAAAAAAAAAAAAACTCTATCCTCGTCATGAACATCATCAGCAACCTGATCCTGGACGGCCACTACGCCGACCCCAGCGATCTGTGGCCAGACCTCGACGCTCGGACCTTCGGCTTTGTCCGCAGGAGGCCTCTCTCCCTCTGGAATTTCAATATGTTCGATGTGTTGCGTTGTGTTGCGTGTGTACCTGGGATGATGTCTTCTTCTTTGACGTACGGATGATTGGAGGCCGACGCAACAAGAAGCACTATTGGCATTACGTTGGGTGAAAACTGCTTTAGTCAATGTCACTTGGTCTTTAACATGATGCTTACATGTGCAGGCTTCGGAGCTTAACAGAAGCATTCTTGATGGCTCGAACGCGCTTTCGTATTATGACGTCGGAACCGTTGAATCTGAGACCAAGTTGAGGGAATGAAGGTAACGTCGAGCCTCCTAGCCATCATGTTATACTTTAATTGCACCCTAAAGTTTATCGGTTACTATGTTCTTGGTTGTTTTCTATGCAGAAGTTCATGACCCGTTGCTGTAAGCTAGTGGGTATGTTTGGGTGCGCTCGCGCGACCGATGTGCGTGATCCTGCTCATGGAGGGTCGATGACGTCCATTGCTTCATCGAGCCACGCCGGCGGAGCTTCCTCTACCCATGCCGCCTCGTCGTCTCGCAATGTTGAGGAGGAAGAGGAAGAAAATGACGAGGAAGAGGTAGAAGAAAACGAGGAAGATGAGGAAGAGGAGCAAGGCGGTGAAGGAGGTGATGAGGAGGAGTACGACGACGATGACGGACCTCCACCGAATCAGCCAACCCATGAGAAGAGAGGGAAAGTTCTGAAGAAGGAGTGGAAGAGTCCATCCCCGTTTCAGAAACCGCCTACTCGTCGTCACACAAAGAAGTCGGACGAAGGACGCTCGAAGAGAAACGAGGAGAGTTCTGCCGAGAGAAGGAGGAGCAAGTGATATGGTCGTGTTGGAGATGTCGCTTAGTTTATCGATTTGCTGCCTTATAACTATGTTGAACCTATTTTATATGTTGGTTTGATACCTATCTACAATGTTGGTTTGATATATTTGGTGTTCTTCATTTGCTACCTAAAATGTCTGAGATCATCATATTTGCAAACAATATTTGCTGTTGTGTTCATCTATCATTCATTTTTGGTGGTTGAAATGATCAACACCTTCTGGAAAATTATGTGACAGAGCACCCTACCGCCAGGATCTTTGGCAGTAGGGTCCCAAAGCATACCGCCAGACACCCAGGCGGTAGGGTCGTGTGGTACCCTACCGCAGGAAATGGTGCAGTTCCCGCCACAGAACCCTCGCGCGCGCATGATGCCCTACCGCAAGACACCCCGACGGTAGGGTGTGATACCCTACCGCAGAAAATGGAGCAGTCCCCGTAACAGAACCCTCACACGCGCAGGGCATCGCACATCCCCTAGAGGAAGAAAATGATGAGGAAGAGGTAGAAGAAAACGAGGAAGAAGAGGAAGAGGAGCAAGGCGGTGAAGGAGGTGATGAGGAGGAGTACGACGACGATGACGGACCTCCACCGAATCAGCCAACCCATGAGAAGAGAGGGAAAGTTCTGAAGAAGGAGTGGAAGAGTCCATCCCCGTTTCAGAAACCGCCTACTCGTCGTCACAAAGAAGTCGGACGAAGGACGCTCGAAGAGAAACGAGGAGAGTTCTGCCGAGAGAAGGAGGAGCAAGTGATATGGTCGTGTTGGAGATGTCGCTTAGTTTATCGATTTGCTACCTTATAACTATGTTGAACCTATTTTATATGTTGGTTTGATACCTATCTACAATGTTGGTTTGATATATTTGGTGTTCTTCATTTTCTACCTAAAATGTCTGAGATCATCATATTTGCAAACAATATTTGCTGTTGTGTTCATCTATCATTCATTTTTGGTGGTTGAAATGATCGACATCTTCTGGAAAATTATGTGACAGAGCACCCTACCGCCAGGATCTTTGGCAGTAGGGTCTCAAAGCATACTGCCAGACACCCAGGCGGTAGGGTCGTGTGGTACCCTACCGCAGGAAATGGTGCAGTTCCCGTCACAGAACCCTCGCGCGCGCACGATGCCCTACCGCAAGACACCCCGACGGTAGGGTGTGATACCCTACCGCAGAAAATGGAGCAGTCCCCGTAACAGAACCCTCACACGCGCAGGGCATCGCACATCCCCTACCGACGAGAGCGCTGGCGGTAGCATAAAAGAGCCTACCGCCAGGGTCCCTAGCGATAGGAACTTTTCCATGTCAGCTCTCAGGGAGACGGCTGTCGGTGCCTACTGTTATGCCTGCCGCTGGGGTCCTTGGCGGTAGGCTGCGTTAATCTACCGCAGGGGACTGTGGCGGTAGCCAAAGGGTCAAATTCCGAAGTACTTTTGAACAGGGGTCAGATCCAGCTAAACTATGCCAACAAGGTCAAAACACCAAATTTGCCCCCCCTCCCCCAAGGTCGAACCAGCTCGGTGCAGGCAAAGACGTTGACAGGCGGGTCTGGCCTCCTGTCGCGCGCGAGACCTTGCAGGCAGTCGCGCGAAGCCGCCGCATGACAGTGGCTCCTGCCGCGCCCGTAGTACACCTGTCATGGACCCTTGAGGTGGGTCGACCGGGTGTGCACCATACGGGCAGATCAGACGGCGCGGAGAGCTCTCAAGAGCCCCTCCCCAGGCACGCCAGCGCGAAACAAACAGTGCGGAGGGCACTCTCGCCCGCGAAGCCCCTAGGAGGTGACACTACTAAGAAAAGGCTTATGATTGACCTCAAATTAGTGGCGGATGCCAACAAAAACCTGCCAAAGCTATTTTGAAAAAGTTCCAGTGACGGATAGAAAGCACCCGCCACTGCACTCCCCATAGTACTGGCGGCCAAAATATAAAACCCGTAGCTTATAAGCTCTTCCAAATTTGCTCGCAAGGTAAAAACAACAGTGGTTGTGGGCCTGCCACGGGAACATCAGAAACTAGTGGCGGGCATAATATTTCCCTGCAGTATTTTGGCAATCCATGACATTTTTTTTCCAAAGTGCACAAATGTTTGCAGCGGCGGTTGTTACAAGCCGCCCGTCACATATATCTTATGTCCCAAAAATCCTTTTCCTCATCCAGGAATAGTCTCATATTTGAGGATGGGACTTCCAGTGATGTGTGTTAGTCATATAAAAACCTTGAATTTTAAATGAGTTAGAAAAATATAGTTGTGTGTGGCAGGCGATGGTTTCCGTTCCAAAGTATGATACTTCGTCAAAGAGCGTTTAATTTTTACATGAGGTGCATCAAATTTTTGCCGTACCGGTCTCAAATTTTTACCACACCCTACATGGATAAGATGAAGATGCGCCATGCAAAGTTTCATCCCTTTTGAAACTCGTTTGCATGCTACTTCTTACCGAAGAGCGTTTTGCCCTTTTCAGCGTCCGGAAAATCAGGCAATGCTTCGGAAATAGCAAACATACTCAAATAGTTCTCAAATTTGAGCATGGGAATTCCAATGTTGTGTGTTAGTCATATAAAATGTCCGTCGACTACGTCCATAAGGACGAACTCGAGGAGGACTAGAGCCCAGAAGACAAGCTCGAAGAAGAGGCACCACCATCCGACCTAAACTATTATCCGTAGCGAAGACACGGGGATTCCCCTCCCCACCATCGACCGCTGGAGCGGCAGGCAAAGAGGAGGTGAATCCACGGGGGTTCTCTCGTTGCAACATGCGGACTTGTTGGCTGCCTGGCCGGTCATAATAAATAATGTAGTAATGTATGCCATACAAAACAATGTTTGAGGTTAATAAATATACCAATTACAAGAAATGAAATGAAAGGATTACTTACCATACAACATAAAAGTAATTACTTACTAGGCGTGCATGCCAGTCATACAAAACAGTGTTTGAGCCTATTTAAAATATGAATTTATGAAACATAAGAAAATAAACTATTTGCCAGGCTACACAATAATGTTGAGATTACTTTGAATTATAATCTAAAAATAGAAATTACATCAAATGAAATAAAAGTGAGTATATACCAGGCATATACAACATAAAAGGAATTATATACCAGGAGTGCATGTCAATCATAGAAAACAATGTTTGAGGCTATTTAAAGTACGAATTTATGAAAAATAAAATAAGGAATTATTTACGAGGCTACACAATAAAGTATGAGATTATTTGAAACAAAAGTTTTAAAAATATTAATCAGGCGTACATGTCATACGCTACAGGGTCCTGCGGTGCTGTCATCAGAGATCATAGATGAAATTTTATAGCAGTTTCTACCTCATGGTTGGAACACGTTGTAGATGTAGTTTCTACAGAAGCTGCAGCAATTTGTGAGCGACTGAAGCTAGTTCAGATTATGGGGTGCAATAACATTGTCGTACGGATGGACAACATCATTGTAGTAAACGCTCTACATCTTAATGAAGGACAATCGATGGTAGCTGCTCCGATTTTGGATGATTGCAGAGATTTACTTAGAGATTTAGGTAAAAAAAAGTTGCTGGTGAAGAGATTTAGGTAAGCTTAATGCTGAGCATTGTAATAGAGTATCTAGTACAACAGCTCATGTGCTAGCTGATTATGGCGTGCAATCGATTCGTCTTTGTGGGTCAAGGCACCTCCAAGTTTCATTGCCAAATTTTTGGCGGACAATGTATCAGTTATTTAATTTTAATAAAACTAGCCATGAAGGCCTTTCTGTAAAAAAACAGTAAATGAAATTGTCTGTATCCACTCTGTGGCGTGTCTGTGACAAGAAATGTTGTTGTTGCGTTGCGTCGCTGCCAAAATGTTTTGAATTTCAAAAATGCGGCTTACATGGAAGAGTTTTTTCCTTTTGCAAAAAGTACCAGATCTATTATAAAGATTCATTGGAAGTACAGTACCTCAAACTTAATAAAAATTACATTGAGGTCCATGGACCACTGAACGACCATTGCCGTCACCAGAACGAGCTACCGACATGTCGTTTTCGCCGCTCTTATACCGGAGCCGGCCTTATCTTGTCGATGATAGCCGGGAAGTCTTCGTGCACGTGCACCTGAGTACAAGCGCCCCAGAGTCGCAGTCGTCATCGTTCAATCCTTGAATCTCTGAAGAACCCGACACCAAATATCGCCGCTGCATGAGAGAAACCCTAATCTCGTCGCCCCAAGGAGTTGGCTAGAATCTACTCCAGATCTCCGTCTAATCCATCCCAATGGACAAACTTGAGGAGGATCGGAGTGCGGAAGACTGACTCGAAGGAGTGCGTACACCTAAGTCATACAAATTTTTTTTGAGGTTATTTATAAGATAAAAATTTACAAAAAATAAAAAAGGAAATATTTACAAGGTGTACGTGTCATTTTTTAGCTGTTAAATATTTCTAAAATATTGGTTTTTTGGTGCAAACTTAATCTATAGTGCACAGTCCGTTCTTCTTACGTACCGGCAACGATCCGCATTGCAAATAAACACCCACTAAAACCAGATTGAAAGGAAAGAAAATATCGATAACCACACATTCACACCTTTGAATATCCTCACGGGGACAAACAACATATTTCTCATCTTACTCCGGCGAGAGAGAGAGAGAGAGAGAGAGGCCTCGGGACTGACCACATTCAAACACATTTTTGTTGTGTGAGCACTAAGGCCATCGTCAGCAACACACATGTGATGCCATGTGAAAAAAAAATTATTTACCAGGCGTACGTGTCATACGCTACAAGAATTCAATTTCAATATCCAGTTGGGGTTGCTGGATGTGCAGACCGCACAGGTTGGGGTGGATGTGCTCTCTTGTAGGCACACCCCTTGTACAGCCTGGCGGTCTTATAAATTGGGATGCTTACGTTAAGCTAAGCCATGTGGGACTAAAAATCGCTTCTCTGTTGCAGGGCGTTTGTGTGTGGGCTTTGTCCTTCTCTTAGAAAGCCAGATTACTTACCGTGAAATAATGGCCCATACTTAGTCATTGCCACACCTCACAATTCGATCTGTCCATCTTACGGTACGTATGTTGGCCAGTACGTATCCAAGCTGTGCCCTGCGTGTGACCGGAAGTGCTGTGCGTGTTGCGTTGCGTTACTCCCAAAATGTTTGGAATTTCAAATCCGGCTTACATGGATGGAACAGTTTGGTGATGACTTGTTGTGGACAGCACATGAATAGATCTGCTTAGTCTGTACTCTGTGGTAGACAGTAGTAGTGGTACGATGCTTCATCATATCATGCTCTCAAAGATTCCAATTCAAGGAAGGAGCAGACAAAAGATCAGATTGTTGTTGCCATCTCATATCATATATATTTCCGTTGTGCGGAAGAAAAATTCCTTTTCATTTTTTCGGGGGAAGAAAAATCTTTGCTCTGATAAGTTTATTATTATCTACCTGAAATGAAGATTTTATCAAACACCACTCTAAGTATGCACACACAAGAAAACGTGCAATTATAAAGGCCATGGAATCCGTGCTTTCAGGTCTAATTACAAGTTGCAACAACCCATGTTGTTGTAGGAGCCCCACAAGGTGCAAAAAGCATACAAAGGCACCCTCCAATATTTATTTTTATCATTTAAATGAATAATAATGCATGAATTAGAAAGACTTAGATATGCTTAGTACTAAAGTTTTCCTAGAGAGGTAATGCTGGACTATTTACTTATGTAGGAAAAACACGTCAATCTTCTATTTCTAAGTTTTAGTAACAAAAACATCGACGTGATAAAAACACATTCCTAAACTGCGAATTCAGAACCTAGGGATGAAAAAAGGTTTGAACTTCCATATACGTTCACTTTAGTACTTTTGTCATATATGTTCGATTCTCAGGCACGTCAATATAAGCACTTTTGTAATGCAAATACATTACTCGCCGAGAGTGCGTTATAAATTATGGTAATGGATTTCATGTTACATAGATTGATGGCATCATATTTCTATCCCAATTTTTTTGAAAGTAAACTAGCAATCAAAATGAGTCACAACATTCTGATTTACAATGAATGATCGTGGATTCAACCAACGGTGTAGGCAAGAAATCTTGCACACGGAGTTTAAGTCAAAGAAAATGTTGTGTTTTCAGTCGCAAGATCATTTGAGCTTGTGTCATGTGTCGTATGAAAAGATTAGCCTTGTAAGACCATTGTTGTGCATATAGATTGGAATCAGGAGTGTTTCATAAGAAACTATTTTTCCAGTGTGAGTTTTTCTTCACAGAGATATAAGTGATCCAGCTTTATTCTAACAAATGAACTGCAGATCGTTTGAACTGCCACTAAATCAGAATCTTAAATTCTGAATATAATTATTTTTCGTGCCTGAGAGAACATTTTTGCAGTTCAAACAAAATCCCTTAGGAAAGCTGGCACATTGGTTACTTCAATTTTCCAATAACAGTATCAAGCTAATCCGCATAGAGCAATGCTATACATATGATATTTCTCGGACATTTTGCATGATGTAACAGATCGAACCGTCGGTGAGGTGGACAGAAAGCCCAGTGACTGGTGGATGTTGCATCGTGCGAATTTTCTACAAGGAATCGTCGTGTGTGTTGTAGTTTCGATCTGCATAACTAGCTTATGTTTTTTTTTTTTTGCGGGGAAAAAGGAATTCATTAATTAAGTGGCAGCCATGTCTGCATTACAAAGGTCCGGAACCTCGTCCGGCCCAGAATGAAGCCACACCGCTGTGCGCTTCTTTATTCGACCAAAGTTCGCTAAAAATGACTAACGGCGTTTTGTTCACGCCTCACAAGCTTAACTAAGAATTCACCATGTTCCCGAAGACGCGAAGTAATCTCGCGGATCAACATCATATGCTCCGATCGGTCGCCAGTACCTCCTTCAATTAGTTTTACCAATTCTGCGCAGTCCGTTTGAATCACACAAGGCAGCTCAGACCACTGGGTAGCCAGGGAGATGCCTTCTGAACATGCAGCAAGTTCAGATTCTAGTGGTGATGCACACTGCCTTAACTCACGGCAAGACGAAAAAATAATATCTCCATGTTCATCCCGGAGGACCATGCCAGCTCCTGCAGTTCCGTCCTTGGCAGAAAAGGACCCGTCAATGTTGAGCGCAGCCCAGCCGGCCGGCGGTGCCTCCCATCCAAGTGCTGATGGCTTCTCACGCTCTACATGTGATAACAATTTCCTGCTATACAAAGGTGCAGCCACCATTTTTCCTTTGATGTGATCTCCATGAGGGTACGCCTGGATGGCTAGCAATGAGTTGATATAGCTGGATAGTAATCTGGTCGAAGCTTCAACCGGCGGTGGTCGTTTGTCGTGGACGATCTCATTCCTCACATGCCAGCAACGCCAAATCGTCATGAGCGTATACATCCTCTCCTCTGGTGACAAGTCCGCGAGCACATGAAAAAGCCACTCTGGCCCAGTGTGCATTACTCGACGGATGTCCGGAATATTCCATTGCCGCGCCATAGCTTGCCACAAGGCGATCGCATGAGGACATCTGCAGAGAGCATGAAAAGTGTCCTCCGGTTCGGTAACACATACAGGACACAAGTTAGATACTTCAAGGCTACGAGCATGTTTATTAGTCCATGTGGCCAGACAGTTCGTCGCCACCCGCCAAGCAAACACACGCACCTTAGGAGGAGCAGGGCACCTCCATAAAAAACCCCAGACGGCTCGTCGCCCGTCCGGTGCCCTACTCGCCGCGACTGAAGATGGACGAAGACGTTCATCAAGCCGGTACGCGCTCCGAACCGTGAAGATACCATTACGCTCCGGTTCCCAAGCAAGGACATCCTCTTCTAGCCGTGGAGAAGTCCGAATTTTAACAATTTGCTCGACATCTACCGGATTGAAATATTGTTGTAAAAGGTCCATACGCCATGCACCACGTTCATCCAGCAGCTCGGAAACTCTTCTCAGACGGCATCGCCCCTGCACGGTGATAGGCTTGCCAGAGCCACCGTTCGGGATCCAACGATCTCTCCATATACGAGTGGATTGCCCATTGCCTACCCGCCATAAAATACCATGCTTCAGAAGCTCCAGCCCATGCGCCACTGCTTGCCAAGTTGGTGAAGAGTTGGACGGGAAAACAGTGTCCACAAGGAGACCAGATGGAAAATATTTAGCTTTCATCACTTGTGCGCACAGACTGTCTGGGTTAGAGAGGATTCGCCAAGCTTGGTGTGCCAGCAATGAACTCGTGTATGTAATACTGCTTTTGGCGTTTGAAAAATGAAAAGCTATCAATGTTGACTGGAAAGTAAATATATCGAAGGACTGGAAGTGTTTCTTATATATATATATATATGACAAATTTTTCCTACTACCGGGTGTAGTTATACCCATTTTTATTTTATACGTTTTAGGTAGTATCTACCATACCGCAGTGTATGTATGCGTAGTATGTAGTATGTAAGAATATTTAGGTAGTATATATACTATTTTTTAGGTAGTATGTAGTATATTTTTAGCATATTTCTTTTTACGTACAAATGTGTACGTATTTTCACAAATATGATAAAAACATGGGTTTCCATGCAATTTTTTCACATAACTCGCTTTGGAGTATCTTAAATATAGTATATGAACATACCAAAATGATAAAGTAGTATATATACTACCACATGGTAGTATATGAGAAATGGGTGTAGCTACTCGGTAGTAGGATGTATATATATATATATATATATATATATATATATATATATATATATATATATAAGAGCTACCATGGTGCGGAGGAAGAGCGACCATCACTGACAATCTATAAGAGTTGTTCTTGGAGGAATAAATCGACTTTTGACAATGGCGGTCGATCTGGTCGAGTTCGTCCCGTCATACCTTGATAACACACTATGGGCTCGCCCCGTTCGACCATCATAAAAATCCGAAGTACCTAAGAGAGAGTATCCACCATATATGCAACCATCAAAGAGTGTCAACCATATTTGACAGATGGGAGATGTTACCGACTGTTGTCATAGGGGGTCACTCTTCCTCCGCTCCTGAGATCGTCCGAGTCATGGCAGCCGCAAATTGGGATGGCCCCCCACGAGGAATGAAGATGGCGGCTACGGACGTGCCACTGTGCTGCCGATGAGTGGATGTGGCCGCTGAGCTGCCGGCAAGGAGTGGAAATGGCTGCCGCCGCCGGAGTCGCGAGTAGGCTCGGGTCAGGAGGGGATGCAGATCGGGAGGGCTAGCAGATTGGATAGGTTAGCCATATCGGATACGTACATGCATATACGGTCCGGCGGGGCACCTTGTTCAATTGCTATTACTACCTCCGTCTAGGTGAATAAGTCATTCGCGTAGTTCTAGGTCATCGATTTGAGGAAT
Source organism: Aegilops speltoides (assembly GCA_021437245.1). Lineage (NCBI taxonomy): Eukaryota > Viridiplantae > Streptophyta > Magnoliopsida > Poales > Poaceae > Aegilops > Aegilops speltoides. The sequence continues at coordinate 64,873 of JAHHZJ010004121.1, read as the reverse complement.
TAAATATGTGTTATATGTCATGAAAAGTATATCCCTAGATTCCTACACGGATGTAGTTTCTAAATATATTTTTTGTCACATATAATACATATTTAGATAGTTAAATCGTCGGCCTAGAACTACGCGAATGACTTATTCACCGAGACGGAGGTAGTAAATGATATTTAATCATGGCGTTTAACTAATTAATGGCAAAAAAAAATTTGTGTGTGTGTCAAAAAAATTTGTATATACTCTTAAATACTCTGTTTCACCTATAAAATCTATGTCCTATTCTACTCACTTAGTGTCAAAAATGATTTTACATTTCACGACAGAAGGAGTATATCTCAAAGGTTTGGGGGATTCACTTGGGGATTTAAGGATGAAAGTGTACTGGTCGTTCTTCAGGTTGCAGGTTGAAAGTGTACCGGCATCATCACCGTGTCATTTGCACCAATGCATTCACACGAGTCGCATGTACAGTTTGCCTTGGAGCATTTGATTGGAGTACCGGCCATGATTGAAGTGATGGCGGGAACCCTGCTAGAGCATTGGAGATGGCGCACTGCTCTAGATGTTTGATCCAGTGGAGCATTTAACCCTAGTACACTTTTTTTTTGCGGGTGAAACAAGCTTATACTCCCTCCGTCTCATAATGTAAGACATTTTTTAAAAAACGTCTTACATTATGAAACGGGGGAGTATTAATTAGGAAATAATGTTACACTTCTTTTCACAGATTTTACATTAACTAGAAGAACGCCCGTGCGTTGCAACGGGGCCACATTAACTTATAATAAGCAGGAAACATTAAAAAAAATAGGTGTCCGATTCCAGCTAGTGCTTCTCCAAATGAATGTGTCCCTCACCTGAAGAACTACCAAATTACGACCAATGCCAAAATTTGGGTTGCATCATCTAAACCAGGCTAAATATTTTTAGTTTACCCATGTGAAATTATGCATCAAATAATCAGGTAAACAAGTATAGAACGACATGCAGATGTAACCTGATCTTTCACCTTGTCAGAGAGTCCCTTCAATCCAAGAATATACAACATCCAGAAGAAATAAAATCAATGTCATAATTAGTAATCATTTTTCAGCGACAAAAGATAAACAACAATTGGATTTTTAAAACAAAACCTGCAACTACACAAGTATATTTTATATTAGCACAAGTGCAGATCCTGTCCCACTCTTCATTTTGTTCACGAAAAAGTTCAGAATAGCAATCTCGGCGAGCCCTGTGCAAGCATCCCGTGATCTCGGCCGGGTTCGATCTGCATGGCACGCTGCCGATTCTTCCAAGAGTGGGCGCTGAAAGGAACGATACCGAACCTGCATTGTCAATCGGCCAGAGCTGCATCGGCCTTCGGATCAGAGAGTGAACGGGATCGAGACGGTAGGGGTCGAGGAATTTGGAGGAAGTGAGGGAGTAGGATGGGGGCTGCCACGGGTACCTCAACCTTCGAAAAGCATCCGTTATACGAGTCATGGCAATACTCCCGTACTCACCTCAGTACTGGGTTAGCGGGGTTATCTCACCAACAACTGCATAAAAGAGATTTTCGATGTCGGCGTACTAAACTCAGGTATTCCAGAACTGCAACGATAAAATTATGACGACAACACCTCGGAGCTCAACTCCCCGGGACACTGCCACAACCCCTAAATGACAGGAGGCACCAAGACAATGTTGTCATCATAAAACCATCGGAACGATTCCAAGATACCCGCGTGATCCTAAAAAATTTTTTAGTGAAATTTGAGAAGAGAAGAGTCAAAACTCTACGTCAGGATACCTCACCAGAAGGTCGAAGGGACTGGGGAGTAAAAAGAATTCCTAAACTCTCCGATATATATAATCCTAAATGACTCAAAACATTTTTTCTAGACACAACTCGGCCACTAAAAACGATCAAGCAGTGGGGGCTCCTAAGGTCGGGGATGGCTCTGATTACCAACTTGAAACGCCCTCGATGCGGCTATATCTCCCACGTGTCGAAGCACGACTTAGAGGCATAACCGCATTGAAAGCAATGTCGCAAGTGAGGTAATCTTCGCACAACCCAGGTTATACATAAGGGAAAAAGATACATAGTTGGCTTACAATCGCCACTTCACACAAATACATGAATAAAGCATTACATCATCCAGATACAATCAAGGTCCGACTACGGAACCAAAATAAAAGAAGAACCCCAAATGCGACAAAGGTCCACGATCGACCCCAACTGGGCTCCACTACTGATCAACTAGAACGAAACAACACAAAGGACAAGATCTGCATCGAGCTCCTCCTTGAGCTTGGTTGCGTCACCTGCTCGGTAACATAGGCACCTGCAAACTGGTTTTGGAAGTATCTGGTGAGCCACGAGGACTCAGCAATCTCGCACCCACGAGATCAAGACTATTTAAGCTTATGGGAAAGGTAAAGGCATGAGGTGGAGCTGCAGCAAGCGACTAGCATAAATGGTGACTAACATACGCAAATGAGAGCGAGAAGGGAAGGCAAAGCACGGTCGATAAAAGTATGATCAAGAAGTGATCCTATAGCAACCTACGTCAAGCATGACTCCAACACCGTGTTCACTTCCCGGACTCCGCCGGAAAGAGACCATCACGGTAACACACACGGTTGATGTATTTTAATTAAGGTCAACTTCGGGTTTTCTACAACCGGACATTAACAAATTCCCATCTGCCACATAACCGCGGGCACGGCTCTCGAAAGTTTAAACCCTCCAGGGGTGTCCCAACTTAGCCCATGACAAGCTCTCGCAATCATCGAAGGAATAGACCTTCACCCAAGACACTCCGATCAGACTCGGTATCCCGGTACATCAAGACATTTCGACAATGGTAAAACAAGACCAGCAAAGCCTCCCGCTGTGCCGACAAATCCCGATAGGAGCTGCACATATCTCGTTCTCAGGGCACACCGGATGAGCCAGACGTCGGGTTGGCATAGACCCTAGTTGCCCAGGGGGCGCCGGACATCGCTCAGGTTGGACCAACACTCGAAGGAGCACTAGCCCGGGGGGGTTAAAATAAAGATGACCCTCGGGCTCCGGAAACCTAAGGGAAGAAAAGGGCTAGGTGAGGCAAATGGTAAAAGGCAATGTTGGGCCTTGCTGGACAAGTTTTATTCAAAGCGAACTGTCAGGGGGGTCCCATAAATCACCCGACCGCGTAAGGGACGCAAAATCCGGGAACATAACACCGGTATGACGGAAACTAGGGCGGCAAGAGTGGAACAAAACACCAGGCATAAGGCCGAGCCTTCCACCCTTTACCAAATATATAGATGCATTAATAATATAAGAGATATTGTGATATCCCAACAAATAAACATGTTCCAACAAGGAACAACATCTCCATGTTCCAACGAGGAACAAACTTCAATCTTCACCTGCAACTAACAACGCTATAAGAGGGGCTGAGCAAAGCGGTAACATAGCCAAACAACGGTTTGCTAGGAATGGTGTCAAGGTTAGAGGTTTGACATGGCAATTTGGGAGGCTGACAAGCAAATGGTAGGCATCGTAGCATTGGCATAGCAAAAGAGCGAGCAAACTAGCATAGCAAAGATAGTAGTGATTTCGAGGGTATGGTCATCTTGCCTGAAATCCCGATAGGAAGAAGAACGAGTCCATGAAGAAGACAAACGGACGAAGACGAACGAATCCTCACAACTCCGGAACGGAACCGAGGCTAACGAGAGAAACAACCCGGAAAGAAACAAACAACATAGTAAACAACCATCACATAAACGTGGCATGATGCGCAAACAAGTATGATGCATGTCCGGTTTAATGAGGCATGGCATGGCATGGCAAAGTGCAACAAACAACACTACAAATTAAGTGGAGCTCAATATGCAACGAGTTGCATATTGACGGAACACCACATTCAAGTATTTAGTTTGCTCTCGTTATGTACCCACCAATATTAAATGTTGTTAAACATGGCAAGAGGGTGAAGCAAATGAAAACTACCTATCTAGGCAAGTTTAAATGAGGCCGGAAGAACAAACAACGATTCCGGAAAATCCTCATGAGCATATTATGAATTTGGTACTGTTCTGCCCTAAACACACTTTTAGAGTTGTTAAACATGCAAGATGAGTGCACCATGTTAAACTAGGCAAAATTCTACCCCATTTACATATAAAGAACATTTAAAACCGAGCTACGGTTATTTAGTTATGAATTAAATCATTTTAACATGGCATTGGAGCAAATTTAAACAAACAACAGTTTAAACATTTTAAACATGGATGAAAATGGCATATTATTAAACTAGATGAAATTCTAAGCATTTTACATATATAAGTTGTTTTAATCCGATGCACGGTTGTGGAGTTATTACATGCATGAAACATGGGGGTTTTTCTGTAAAACTGTAAATCTATGGATAAATGGCAAAATCGCAGGTCGAAAAAAAAATATGCGTGGGCCGAATCTGGCTGGCCCGATAGAGAGGAGGGGCTGGGGGCTTCTCACCCAGTGGGCCTTGGCCCGGTCAGATCTGGAGGAGGCCGGCAGGCCGGCTGGCTGGGCCGCGGCTGGGCCCTGGGGAGGCCGGCCCATGAGGGGGGGCGCTGCGGCGCATCGTCCCCATCCCCAGCCCGAGCGGGAACAGGGACGGCGGCGGCTGTTGCCGGCTGGAGCTCGCCGGAGCCAGCGAGGAGGAGGCCGGGGCGCGAGGGGGGTGGCCGGAATGGGGAGATCCGGGGTCGGGGATCCCGGATCCGGCGAAGATCGGGGGCGAGGAGGTCGGCGACGAACTCGGCGACGGCGACGGTTACTCCGGCGATGGGGGTCGGTTCCCCTGTGCGAGAGAGAGAGAGACGGGGTCAGCGAGGGAGAGGAGGAAGCCCGACGGGGGTGGCGCGACCTGCCGAGGCGGCGGCGAGGCTTACCGGCGGCAGGGACGGGAAGGCAAGGCGGCGGGGCGCCAGACTCCGGCGACGGCGGAGCTGGACGAGCGGCGGCCGCGCGGAGGCGCAGCGCGGCGAGGCGCCGCCGGGCGGCGTGCTGCTGGCCGGGAGGGCCTCGCGCTGGCCTGGCGGCGGGTGGGGGCGGCGATGGCGGCGCGCGAGTGGAGGGGAGCGGCGGCGGGGTGACGTGGCACGACCGGATTGGAGGAGGGGAGCGGGGCGGACGTGTCCGGCCGTCGGCGGACGCGTCCGGCGGCGGAGAGAGGGGAGTTTTAGGGTTTCATCCGCGAAAATTTCGGGGGAGGTGCAAATATATAGGTAGAGGGAGCTAGGAGAGTCCAAATGAGGAGCGGTTTTCGGCCACGCGATCGTGATCGAACGACCGAGAGCATGGAGAGGAGTTTGGTGGGTTTTGGGCCACTTTGGAAGGGGTGTTGGGCTGCACAAAAGAAGGGCTTTATTACCGGTTAACCGTTGAGTACCAAACGACCTCCAAATGGCACGAAACTTGACAGCGGTCTACGGTGCTATACCAAGGCCGCTTGGCAAACCTCGGCCATTCCGAGAAAGTTTAATACCCGCACAAGAGAAGAGAGAAGAGGAGACGCCGGAGGACACAGGAGTGCCGGATTGCAAAAGCGGACAACGGGAAAAGGCTCGGATGCATGAGACGAACATGTATGCAAAATGAAATGCACATGATGACATGATAAAATGCAAATGATGACATGGCAAATGCAACACGCAAGCAAATGACATGGCAACGACGGCGAATAATCGCTTGACACTGGCGATCGGATCCGGGTGTTACAACACTCCACCACTACGAGAGGATCTCGTCCCGAGATCTAGGATGGCACCGGAGGGAAAACGAAAGAGGAAGAGAAGAGGTAAAACTAAGTTGCTTCTTTGACGAACGAGTGAAAACCATGAACCTTGAGAGGTTGAGCAAAATGAAATGAAGAAAACAACGGAGATGACCAAGATTGCAAACAATTCGTTGGACAAGAGGAACAAGGGATATTACAAGAATTTGAAGGTTGCAAAGACATGGAAATAAGAGCTTCACGAATGAAAAGAATATGACCACATTGGTATAATGAGATAGCCAAGGAACAAGAATTACAGAATTTGGACAGCACTCCGGTAGAAAAGAGAAGAAAACTTGATAAGATGAAAAGAACTTGAAGAGATGACACAACACTCCGGTTAAATGGATAAGCAAGAAAAAAAACATGATCCTCAAAAAAAACGAGGTGATGTGTGAAGAGCACAACATCACAATGCCTCCGTAACGAAAGAATAGAAGTTAGATCGTTGGAATAAAAGAACGGAGAGGAAAAAGCCAACTTCTACCACAAATGAACTTGGAAAGCATCCTTGCAAGAAGGTTAGAACGGAGTTGTTGGAAAACCAACAACGAAAAGAACAAGCTTGTAGTGGGCTTATGGAAACATCTCAAAATTATGAGGTGACAACCGGCCACTAATGGAAACAATTGATTGGTTGAGAACACCAAAGAGATGAAAAACTTCTTTCACCAAGAGGATAGGAGATAACTTGGATCATTGATAAACACCACAAATAGCAATATTCCTTAGGGAAGGCTTTAGGTGAAATCTATACCCAGATACTCCAAAGAAGAGATTGATGGATTTAAAATATCTCATTCTTGACAACATGTGAATCAAGAAACATGAAGGAAATTGTCAAGAGTGACATAACACCATCTCAAAAGGTAAGATAGAAGGAATTGCACTTTGGAATGCAAGATGAAGAATACTTGAACTCCTCAGGAAAAACATGTGTTGAGCACCATGTTTATTTTTAGAGTATAGCTTGGCGGATCATAACTTCGAGAGAAATCATGAAGAACAATTGAAGAATGAAAGAAATCCTTGACGAACCGTCATGTAGTGCCTCCATGAAGAACTCCGGTAATAAAAGGATGATAAAAAGAAAGAGAAGTTGAAAACACAAGGTGAAGCCTTGCAATGATTTAGAAGGAGCTTCGCGACGAGATAATGCGGAAAACTTGGAACTCCGGAAAAGAAGGATGAGCAATTGAAACCAAGAATTTATTCCTCCTGAACAAACTCCGAAGGAAAGGATTAATCACTTGGATGAAACAAGAATAAGAATTATGTTATGCGTATCCTTCACCAATTTAAATTGATGACAAACAACGGATTTGGCATATTACTTATTCTCGTAGAAAGGATTAAAAGAGATATATCAAAACTTGAGAAGTTCTTCAATGAACCACCGGTAGGATTGGAAAGAACGAATGAATTAAATGATAACGAAAGAGGTGAAATCTTGAACGAACCACCGTAAGAATTGGAAAAGAGAGTAGCAAGGGCACAATTCACCGAAAAGAATTGGAAAACAAATGAAGATACTTGAGGGAATTTAGATACACGAGAACGAAGAGATCATGAACTGATTAGAGGATATTTGAACGATTCACCGGCAAGATAGGAGAATGATAGCTACACGCTGAGAAAGAAGAATTATGACATGATGGACTCCGGATGACAAACTGAGAAAACTCTTGAATATCTCCTGATGGGTGAAAAAGATTCTCACAATCGAAAACAATTATGAGAGGATGGCAACAAGCTAGCACCATGAATATTCAAGAGAATGGACCAAGATTTAAGAGAAATCCTTCTTCGGTCTTCAAAATCCGAGAATGACCACGAGAAACACCACCAAGAATTATTGAGGCACACCGGAAGAATCAAAAGCGAAGAGGTTGAGTGAACTGTGAAAAAAAATTAAAAGATCTTGGAGAAAAACATTTGACTGATGACAACTCATTCTTACGTCAAACTTGGAAAAGAATTTAGGATAGTTCTGGGAAAATACAAGAGTCAGGTAAGATCCTGGGAAAAGACATGTGGGTTAGGGCCCACTCAAAAGAACACCGTTGAAAATGATTTTAAAGAGAAATTGCACCGGTTGAATTAAATGACTTGAATGAGATACCAATCTCGAAAGAGCTTGAACGAATGCAGAGTGGAAACACGAATCTTCGAGATATCTTGAGCACTCCGGAATAACAAATAGCGAGAAGAAGAATGATAATGAGGTGCACCGGTATGAGAAGACATTGAAATGAGGAAAACGGTATGATCAACAAAACTTGACTTGAATCCACCGGAGAAGAGAAAGGAATGAGGAATGACGAACTAGTAGAACATCTTCTTGAGAGATCACCGGATAAGAACATTGATGGAAAAGAATGGAGAGACTTCACATGAATAAATGGATACTTGATTAAAAAAAATCTGTGTCCTTGAAGAAAAAGGGTGGGAGGGCGGGAAAAACAAAGGCAACTTGGAGACGGATGAAACAAACACCGTTGAGAAGAAATGATAATTGGTCTTGCTGATGTTGAAGTGATCGGATCCACTTGAAGAGAAACACGCCGGTTGAAAAGGATTGACATGACAATCTCGATTGTCGAGAAGGATTGGTATTCACATCGGAGTATGAGAACACCATTTCGTAAAGGTATGGATTCAACATTTGACATTGAAGCAACTCGAATACCATAAATAAAACAAAACAAAGGATTTGGCCTGCAGAATAAGCCGGAACAAACATATGATAGAGATTTCGTCCGAAGTTTTCGTGGTGGGGCCTACACGGGCTCAATCGTACAGCACCATCATGTACAAGGAAGTGCACATGACATACGAAGCGTCCCCGAGTCGGCATAGCCAAGGACTCTTTAAGACACAACGAGACCACTGTAAAACCAACCGTGAATAGGCGGACCACTAGACGTCGAACCCCAATTTCATATCATACATCCGTCGGAAAGATATCCTAAGAGCTACTTGAATTCCCACCTATGAAACTCCGAAACTTTACGGTTATGCAATCTGGTGTTGGGGATACAGGGAGCAATAATATCTCACACAAACTAACAATCCCTACATCCAGTGTATCCATCCGTCAACACATAACCAAGAAACCTTCGGAAATCGTGTACCTCAACCTTCGAAAAGCATCCGTTATACGAGTCATGGCAATACTCCGTACTCACCTCGATCTTGGGTTAGCGGGTTATCTCACCAACAACTGCATAAAAGAGATTTTCGATGTCGGCGTACTAAACTCAGGTATTCCAGAACTGCAACGATAAAATTATGACGACAACACCTCGGAGCTCAACTCCCCGGGACACTGCCACAACCCCTAAATGACAGGAGGCACCAAGACAATGTTGTCATCATAAAACCATCAGAACGATTCCAAGATACCCGCGTGATCCTAAAAATTTTTTAGTGAAATTTGAGAAGAGAAGAGTCAAAACTCTACGTCGGGATACCTCACCGTAAGGTCGAAGGACTGGGAGTAAAAAGAATTCCTAAACTCTCCGATATATATAATCCTAAATGACTCAAAACATTTTTGTAGACACAACTCGCCACTAAAAGCGATCAAGCAGTGGGGGCTCCTAAGGTCGGGATGGCTCGATTACCAACTTGAACGCCTCGATGCGGCTATATCTCCCACGTGTCGAAGCACGACTTAGAGGCATAACCGCATTGAAAGCAATGTCGCAAGTGAGGTAATCTTCGCACAACCCAGGTTATACATAAGGAAAAAGATACATAGTTGGCTTACAATCGCCACTTCACACAAATACATGAATAAAGCATTACATCATCCAGATACAATCAAGGTCCGACTACGGAACCAAAATAAAAGAAGAACCCCAAATGCGACAAAGGTCCACGATCGACCCCAACTGGGCTCCACTACTGATCAACTAGAACGAAACAACACAAAGGACAAGATCTGCATCGAGCTCCTCCTTGAGCTTGGTTGCGCCACCGCTTTCGGTAACATAGGCACCGCAAACTGGTTTTGAAGTATCCGTGAGCCACGAGGACTCAGCAATCTCGCACCCACGAGATCAAGACTATTTAAGCTTATGGGAAAGGTAAAGGCATGAGGTGGAGCTGCAGCAAGCGACTAGCATAAATGGTGACTAACATACGCAAATGAGAGCGAGAAGGGAAGGCAAAGCACGGTCGATAAAAGTATGATCAAGAAGTGATCCTATAGCAACCTACGTCAAGCATGACTCCAACATCGTGTTCACTTCCGGACTCACGGAAAGAGACCATCACGGTAACACACACGGTTGATGTATTTTAATTAAGGTCAACTTCGGGTTTTCTACAACCGGACATTAACAAATTCCCATCTGCCACATAACCGCGGGCACGGCTCTCGAAAGTTTAAACCCTGCAGGGGTGTCCCAACTTAGCCCATGACAAGCTCTCGCGATCATCGAAGGAATAGACCTTCACCCAAGACACTCCGATCAGACTCGGTATCCCGGTACATCAAGACATTTCGACAATGGTAAAACAAGACCAGCAAAGCCTCCCGCTGTGCCGACAAATCCCGATAGGAGCTGCACATATCTCGTTCTCAGGGCACACCGGATGAGCCAGACGTCGGGTTGGCATAGACCCTAGTTGCCCGGGGGCGCCGGACATCGCTCAGGTTGGACCAACACTCGAAGGAGCACCGCCCGGGGTTAAAATAAAGATGACCCTCGGGCTCCGGAAACCCAAGGGAAGAAAAGGGCTAGGTGAGGCAAATGGTAAAAGGCAATGTTGGGCCTTGCTGGACAAGTTTTATTCAAAGCGAACTGTCAGGGGGGTCCCATAAATCACCCGACCGCAGTAAGGGACGCAAAATCCGGGAACATAACACCGGTATGACGGAAACTAGGGCGGCAAGAGTGGAACAAAACACTGCATAAGGCCGAGCCTTCCACCCTTTACCAAATATATAGATGCATTAATAATATAAGAGATATTGTGATATCCCAACAAATAAACATGTTCCAACAAGGAACAACATCTCCATGTTCCAACGAGGAACAAACTTCAATCTTCACCGCAACTAACAACGCTATAAGAGGGCTGAGCAAAGCGGTAACATAGCCAAACAACGGTTTGCTAGGAATGGTGTCAAGGTTAGAGGTTTGACATGGCAATTTGGGAGGCTGACAAGCAAATGGTAGGCATCGTAGCATTGGCATAGCAAAAGAGCGAGCAAACTAGCATAGCAAAGATAGTAGTGATTTCGAGGGTATGGTCATCTTGCCTGAAATCCCGATAGGAAGAAGAACGAGTCCATGAAGAAGACAAACGGACGAAGACGAACGAATCCTCACAACTCCGGAACGGAACCGAGGCTAACGAGAGAAACAACCCGGAAAGAAACAAACAACATAGTAAACAACCATCACATAAACGTGGCATGATGCGCAAACAAGTATGATGCATGTCCGGTTTAATGAGGCATGGCATGGCATGGCAAAGTGCAACAAACAACACTACAAATTAAGTGGAGCTCAATATGCAACGAGTTGCATATTGACGGAACACCACATTCAAGTATTTAGTTCGCTCTCGTTATGTACCCACCAATATTAAATGTTGTTACACATGGCAAGAGGGTGAAGCAAATGAAAACTACCTATCTAGGCAAGTTTAAATGAGGCTGGAAGAACAAACAACGATTCCGGAAAATCCTCATGAGCATATTATGAATTTGGTACTGTTCTGCCCTAAACACACTTTTAGAGTTGTTAAACATGCAAGATGAGTGCACCATGTTAAACTAGGCAAAATTCTACCCCATTTACATATAAAGAACATTTAAAACCGAGCTACGGTTATTTAGTTATGAATTAAATCATTTTAACATGGCATTGGAGCAAATTTAAACAAACAACAGTTTAAACATTTTAAACATGGATGAAAATGGCATATTATTAAACTAGATGAAATTCTAAGCATTTTACATATATAAGTTGTTTTAATCCGATGCACGGTTGTGGAGTTATTACATGCATGAAACATGGGGGTTTTTCTGTAAAACTGTAAATCTATGGATAAATGGCAAAATCGCAGGTCAGGAAAAAAAATATGCGTGGGCCGAATCTGGCTGGCCCGATAGAGAGGAGGGGCTGGGGGCTTCTCACCCAGTGGGCCTTGGCCGGTCAGATCTGGAGGAGGCCGGCAGGCATGGCCGGGCAGCTGCCGGGCCCCGGGAGGCCGCCCATGAGGGGGCGCTGCAGCAAGATCGTCCCATCCCCAGCCCGAAAGGGAACAGGACGGCGGGCGGCTGTTGCCGGCCGGAGCTCGCCGAGCCAGCGAGGAGGAGGCCGGGCGCGAGGGGTGGCGGAATGGGAGATCCGGGTCGGGATCCGGATCCGCGAAGATCGAGGCGAGGAGGTCGGCGACGAACTCGGCGACGGCGACGGTTAACTCCGGCGATGGGGTCGGTTCCCCTGTGCGAGAGAGAGAGACGGGGTCAGCGAGGGAGAGGAGGAATCCGGACGGGGGTGGCGCGACCTGCCGAGGCGGCGGCGAGGCTTACCGCGGCGGGACGGGAAGGCAAAGCGGCGGGCGCCAGACTCGGCGACGGCGAGCTGGACGAGCGGCGGCCGCGGAGGCGCAGGTCGGGCGCCGCGCGGCGGCGGCGATGCTGCTGGCCGGAGGGCCTCGCTGGCCTGGCGGGAGGTGGGCGGCGTGGCGGGCGCGCGAGTGGAGGGAGCGGCGGCGGGTGACGTGGCACGACCGGATTGGAGGAGGGAGCGGGCGGGCGTGTCCGGCCGTCGTGAACAAGGTCCGTGGCGGAGGAGAGGGGGAGTTTTAGGGTTTCATCCGCGAAAATTTCGGGGGAGGTGCAAATATATAGGTAGAGGGAGCTAGGAGAGTCCAAATGAGGAGCGGTTTTCGGCCACGCAATCGTGATCGAACGACCGAGAGCATGGAGAGGAGTTTGGTGGGTTTTGGGCCACTTTGGAAGGGGTGTTGGGCTGCACAAAAGAAGGGCTTTGCGGTTATCCGGTTAACCGTTGGAGTACCAAACGATCTCCCAATGGCACGAAACTTGACAGGCGGTCTACCGGTGCTATACCAAGGCCGCTTGGCAAACCTCGGGCCATTCCGAGAAAGTTTAATACCCGCACAAGAGAAGAGAGAAGAGGGAGACGCCGGAGGACACAGGAGTGCCGGATTGCAAAACGGACAACGGGGAAAAGGCTCGGATGCATGAGACGAACATGTATGCAAAATGAAATGCACATGATGACATGATAAAATGCAAATGATGACATGGCAAATGCAACACGCAAGCAAATGACATGGCAACGACGGCGAATAACTGTCGGACACCTGGCGCATCGGATCCGGGGTGTTACAAATCACTACTCCCTCCATTCCTTTATGTAAGGTGCATTATTTTTGGCACGGTGACCAAGGCACAGAATTATTGACATGTTAGGACGAAATTACCCATGACAAATTTGTTTGTTAGTGGCAAGTAAATCAGTCAATCGAGGAAAGTATGAGATACATGCAATCGACAAAGAGATATTTTCCTTCTTTTGCTACACGGAGAGATACAGACAATCAAGAGAGAGATACTTTCCCTTTTTCTGAAGGGCTAACGTGGGAATTATGAGGAATTAGAAGAAATGCACCTTACATTCTGGAATTTTATCAAAAAACAAATACACCTTATATAAAGGAACGAAGGGAGTATTATAATTCGTTGAGTTTGTTTCCATATATTACACTTTGGCGCTAGGAAGATGGGACTCATATTGTCAAAAAAAGGAAGTTAACACTGATGGACGAGGAGATCTCTTGCCTACGATTTCAATTACCAATTACCGAATCCGGCTACGCTGATTGCTCTCGATTTATTGAGTCAGAACTTGCCAAAATATTTACATGATTGAATTGAATCGATAGCTGCCAAAGCAAGCACGAATAAATGGAAGGAGGATCGGACGTGATTCGGTTTTAAGTGGGAAGAAGAAAAAATTAAGGTGGAAGGGGTGGTGAGAGATGAGACGAAAATAAACCAAACGAAAAAAAACCAACGAAAAAAAACCGACGAAACTGGGAGGTGGGATCGTTATTGCGGGGAAAATGAGAGGTGGGAGGGAGGACGAAAACAACCCAGGGTAGGTGGGACGAAAAAAAACCGTGCGTTGCCACGGGCGAACAAATGAATGTAAATATTGCTTGAGTTTTTGTCCATGAATGCGCATATTGTGTGTGATATTCCATGGGACAACAAACACAAGCATCTTCCTTTCTCTTTTCAACAAACACCATTCACCCCTCTAGCAGACCTTTCCATCAAGTTGTTATCGGTCACCTTCTACATCCCTACATCATTCATCTTTCAATTCACTACCCTTTGACTATGTTTGTGGCTTCTTTGTCATTGTGTTGCTCTCTAATATATTTGGAACACCAACAATTTATGGTGATTCATAAGGCGCCTCACGTTAGTACAAAATAATAAGAAAAAAAGAATTAAAAATTAAATAAGAGAAAGGACTCAGCCAGGAAACATTTGTTCCACCACATCCTCATTTAGTGACTATTGAATGATGCTTTGTTTGCCTCCAAACTACACATGGGCTATGCCTTCTTCTCTTTATATTCCCAAATGCGTTTGGGCGTGTTCGGACATCAAACGGGCGTCCAGCATGCTCCCCAAAATGCGGATAGTACGGCTCACCCAAACCTAGACCATATGTGTGGTGTAGAATGTGGTTATCCAGACTATCCATCACGAAGGAGAGAGGGCCCAACACAAAAGCCCTACCCAAGATGAACCCTTTCCTTTTCCTGCAGCACCCTTCCATTCCTGCTAGGTTTCCCGCTGTAGTGGGACATTTCTTGTTAGAGCCCCTCCTTTAAAACCGGATGATGTCCACCTCTCCTTCACCATGGCGCCTCTCTTCTTCACCGATTTCCCCACGGACCGCCAAGCGCCCCACTCTTCGTCCTGGTTCCATCCCCACAAGTTCGTGCCGATCCACCACTAGTATGAAGGGGAGGAGGCGTGCACCACCTGTGATGCCCCTTGAGCCAAAAGCGCAATCTCAACAGTAGAAAACATCAGGAAGGGCATTCAGCATGCACGCAACTTAATTAGTCCTATCAATATATAACACCAATCAAATCAGATTTTGTTCTACATTGGCACAAAACCTTCTACTAAAAATCAACTAAACAGGAATTTTGCATCCTCTAGTCACCGCGTCTAAAAATCGACATGATTGATAAATTAAGTTGGCAACAATTCGACATGATTGATTAATTAAGTTGGCAGATTGATTTTAAGATAGTTGGCGGATGATCTCAACTTGCAACAACTGATATATGTGTGTGGCATGCATGCATACCTTGCACCACGGAATAAAAACAAGTAATTTAATTTTTTTCTCTAATTAAGAATTGTGTGTCAAACATCATGGCATGTGGTCTCCATTCATGTAGCGACAAACTGATCATCCCTGCTGCAGCTTCCATCGCATGCAAGCGTTGTGTCTCCTTACACGCCAAAATATTCTTTTGATCTCCTTTCTTGACAATTAGTCAGTTGAAGAGGAAATTTAAGTTAAGTGCCTCTCAAAACTATGTAAACATGAATTATGGTGAAATAGAAGAACAAAATCTTATTTTTCTAAAAAAATAATACTTTCAATCTGTATATACTGGCCCTAAACCCAAAGGAAAAATAAAAGATCTACAGAAGATATATATCAATTTCAAAAAATCTGAACTTCAGGCCAGGTCACAAAATTCTAAAAATATAAACTCAAAATCTAGTGCCAAGAAATTTGTAATCCTTAATTTACACTCTTATACAGACCAAAGCATATGATTTGATCACCTCCAAGTTTCAATTTTACCTTTAGCCAAGACATGCTTTCTTCATGTAGATGCACGGACCAAAGCTCGAAGCATGACTAAAAATCAAGAGCAATATGATGAGTTAGAAATTAAGTAGGACAATTAACACATGGCTAACAAAAAAGGATGATGAATGAAAAGGACGATGCCTCACTACTGTCACACGTAATATGTAAAGTTCTGGTCGTGTATGTGTTGTTAGGTCAGCATAGATGTCACAATATTTGTTTGACACTTTCAGCTTGTAGTTCATTAGAATTAGCCTGAAACCTTAAAGTACGAACAATTTCATATAGTGCAGAGCCTGCTTTCCAAAGGTATGCATATAATTGTGGATTCTATGTTTTGAAAGTTTCATCCACGTTTTTTTTCTAAGCTTTATTGGCCATATTATGATCTTAATATCAGTGTCAGTTTGTCACCAATGAACTTTCGTTAGTAGACCACTTACATACATAACTATGACATGTCAGAGCAGAAGCAGAGCACTTGAATATCAGCGTCAGTTCTTTCTTCTAAACCATCAAGTTTAGAAGTAGAAGAATGGTTTATTCATTATGGATGATCATGATTCCCAATAGCATAAATGAATGGCAAAGCTAGTCTGGGTAAGAATCACAGTGCAAAGCTGGCTGTGCGGCAGGCGTAAGCTAATTAGGGGGGGGGGGATTCATGGCAGAACTTGCAATGAACATTGCTGATAGTCAACAACAATTGTACATGCATAGTTATACCTTTTGCATTTACCATGGTCCCTAGGAACGGTTGGTGCTGTCCATTCTAGACACCTAATCCTCTGGCTGCCATATAATGTACTCCTACAAATAGTGATCACACAATGACGCAGATGAAAGTAAAATAAAATAAAGAAGAAGAAAATGATTTTCACTACAATGGTGTGTCTCCCACGTACCTTGAAATTAAGGCCGGATGACAGCACCCGCGCAGCAGTTCTTCCGAATCCATTGTTACTACTGAGCGCGAGAGTGTGGTCGTCTCCCGACGTGGCTTGCGTGCTCCCGTCGGTCCTCAGTGTCACACATCCCACTGATGCATACCACCCCCCCCCCTCCCTGCCTCGATCGTATCCTTTGAATCTGCCAAAAAAATCAGCGAAAACCAGCTGTTCAGTTTGTTGCGGGACCTGAAGCAACAAAATGCTCAGTACACCACACATGAATAACTCATATGGAGATTTAGACAAATCAATGATGGAGACTTGGAGAAAAGCATGCGTAGATTTTCAGGTAATTTTTTATGCACACCCAGGAAAATAACACAACTAAGAGACCAAGTAATAAACTATTATAATATGATTAGGGCCAACTTGCCAGTAATAAGAGTACCTCCCACAGCGCTGATAAAAAGATGCCGATGACAGTAATAAGCGAAGGAGGAGTAGACCGTTACTTGATAGTAGATCATAGGCCAATGTGGATACTATCAATCATTACTTAGTTCATGATAATAGCCACAATATTATGAACTGGATATAGGAAATTAGCAAGCTAACATAATAGAAAGGTAACATGAGATTACCTCATCAATATCATAGTTATGTTTTTCATCAAAAGATACACATGCTTTAATTTCTACACTCTAACTGAAAAGAAAAATGAAGGCTCTTTCTTTTAATATTGACACCAGAGACACACCTTAATTTTTTTCTTCAAATTTCTAGTTTAGCATAGAAACTGAACATAGTCTGATAATGCAATATCATGATCCTTAACGATTCAAATTAGGCACTGTAAAAATCTACAAAATAAATTCACTAAACCTGCTAACAAACCAATAATTTTTCCTTTGTGCTTCTAAAGGCAAGTTAGCCCAACAAGCAAATGGAACTGTTCAGTGATAGAAATACGAAAAATACTGCCAATTACATCTCTTGGAAACATTGAGAAACATCACTAAAAACAGACTGAAAAATCAGTAGGCGATGAAGCATAGATCAACTAATCAGTAGATCATCGAGTTTATCACAATGACATAAAAGAGTTACTTTTGTTCATATGTGTGTATAACGTGGCACAAAGCATAATGATCTAAAAAAAAATCTGCAGTAAAATAATAGCCCAGCTTCTTCCTTTCCAAGCTGCTCTCAGTCCACAAGCTTTATCTCGCAGCCCATCCAACACAAGTCATCCTCGTCTGCTGAAACCATCAAGCAAAGAATACTAAGACCATGAAGCAGCAAATTGATACCTTATGCGGGAGCACCGGGATGAGCAGGTCGTATCAGGCATAGTCCTCGGAATCCACGTTCCGTGCAATTATTAGCCATCAAAATTGCTTGTTTTCGCGTGTGCTGTTCCGCCAAGATCAATCGATCAAGTAGTGGGCTCGTGGTTAGCTAGCTTCCACGGAAGCATCCACCTGCCTGCTAGCTTGCTCCTTGTACATAGCACACCATCTCAGCAGAAACCAATCGGCCGGCTAGCGCGGCTAACGACTCCGGCACACCAACAGTGATCGCCTTAATTTGGGTAATGCAAAGGTTTTAGAGATGGGTCGTGATTGGGTAATGCAAAGGTTTTAGAGATGGGTGGTGATGGAGTCAGATTAGGACAGATGCTCCTCAATGTAATCGTCCAGAGGCCTCCTTGTCTCTCGATGCCGCAGGCGGCCACACTCGAAGATACGGCCATGCTGGGCACCAAGGCATGGGACGGCGGCAAGGCGGTGGTTGAGAACAATGACCACATCGCCTTACGCGGAGCCGCCCGGGGCGCCCAGGAGGGGAGGAAGAAGGCGAGGGAGTGGGCTGTCGCCAAGCTTGCCGAGGAGATTAGTTGGCGGATCTTGGCATCCTGGGCAGGGAAAATTGGCGAGAAGGCTCCCTGCCGAAGCCTCATCGCGTCGAGGGCATACGCGGCAGCGATCCCGACGGCAAAGATGGCTAGGACGGGAGCACCCCGAGGTCATGGAGGAGACCGCGCGGGCGCGAGCGCCGTTGCGGTGCGCGCGTTGTGGGAGAAGACCGGAGCGATGCAGGCGTGGCGGCGCGGGATCCGGCAGGTAGTCGGACGGGTGTGGCTGGAGGTGGGGGAGGGAAGGAGAGGCGGAGCCGAGCGGTGGCGACGCAATCTCTAGGAACCCTAGGCGTGAGAGGGATCGAGCGCATAGGAGAGGGAAGAGAGAAGCGTCTCGGATGGGAGTCATGGGACGAGGCAACGCTAAAATAATCGGTGGCAGAGGCAGAGAGGCGAGACGAAAATTACCCGCGAAAAATAACCAACGAAATTAAACCGGACGAAGTGGGAGGTGGACGAAAAAATACCAAAAAAGTACCAAAAAAGACCGGGTGAGGTGGGACGAAAATAAAACCCGGAACGCGACCTACCAACTGAGACATTAGGAGTAGAGATCATCAGTCCGAGTACTTAACCAGACCATCGTGCGTTGCGAACATCATCCCATCTGAGCCATGTAGTGTGCAGAGCCATTCGCCGATCTTCCGACGTGGACAAAGGTGTGCTGCTGGATCCCATGCAGGAGACTCTTCGTCTCCTCCACCATGCATGCCAGCTAGCGAAGTCCTGTTGATACTCCTATTTGAAAGAGTATCCACTCATTCCTTGCAATCTACTCCATTCGTTTCTAAATATTTGTTTTTAGAGATTTTAAATGGACTACCACATACGGATGTATATAGACATATTTTAGAGTGTAGATTCACCCATTTTGCTCCATATGTAGTCACTTGTTGAAATCTCTAGAAAAACAAATATTTAGGAACGGAGGGAGTAACTCAATAATCACTGGCATGTTAGTCTGCTGCAGCGCGAGGGACCCACCTTCAGTACACTTCCAAGTACAGTTTCATTTATTTGGAACTATACATTCACCGTTGTTGAATATTCCTATACTTTTTGATCGTTTTAGCATTTGCAATTATGTTAGTGCGGCGAGTATATTTTTCTGTGTCTAATAATCTTCTTTAGAACACCCAATGTAGATTGTGTCTAATTGTTCACTTAGTACAATTAACCGTGGAAGGAGACATTTTGCTTAGAGAAAAAAGGCAGTGGAAGGGAAAAGAGAGGGAAAGCGTGTGAGGTTTGGTATATTTGTGTGGAAATGTCGTATGAACCGACAACACTTCCTTCTCACTCAATTAGTATTCAAACAGTGACATTGATAATCAAGTTGAAGTTGAGTTTATCCAGCAACTTGAATACACAGACAGTTGCATATACCATCATCACAAATAATTCCAACCAAATAATGTTGAACCCTGGGCAGCATGCATCATTTTCCAACATGTAGATAGGATATCATTTTCCTACTGCGATGACTTGTTCTCATTTGTGTCACTAAAGGTTGAGCAGGAATAGTCAAGATTCAAGAACTCAAGACATTGTTTTCGATCAGTCAATTATTCTATGGCCTAGTAGATGCCGGACCCGTAGCACGCCGATTTGGTAATCCGTATCATATTTTCGTTTCGCTATATAACTTAATTTCTTTCATACTTAATATTTCTTCTTTGTTGGCTACAGCTCCAGGACAAATTGAAAACCAGATATCTACTTGAGATTTGTTCGAATTTTCTGTGTGGAATGTATTACCTATGTTACACCAAAGAAAATTCTGAAGAGGTGCTGCTGCATCAACCTTCTTCATGGTTAACATACAGCATTGCTCCTTCTCCTCATTTATCATATGTCACTTCATAAAAAAATCCTAGGTGTCAAACTCTATTAACAACTAACATACAGCATTGCTCTCTCTCCTCATTTATCATATGTCACTTCATAAAAAAAATCCTAGGTGTCAAACTCTATTAACAACTATCTTACAACTACTGGATATGCCTAGCGATGGGGAATACCAAACACGCATCCCCGAGCGTTTGCATGTGCCGCCTTTTTCCCACCTGTTTTGTGAAGGTTCTAGAACCTTTCTTGGATTATTTTTCTTTCTTTGTGTGTTTTTCCTTTTTTGCCAGTTTTTTATTTGATGTTCTTATTTTTAAAACTCATGTAATTTTTTGAAGTCATGAAAATGTTTTTGAAATCGAGGCATGTTTTGAAATTCTTGAATATTTTAGAATTTTTTTAACAATTTGCCAATTTCAAAAACATTTTTTTTATTAATTTTATGAAATCCATGATCATTTTTCTTAAATATGCAAACAAGTTTTAAATTTAGGAACATTTTTTAAAATCCACAAACATTTTTTGAAATTCATGAAAAAAGTTGTGACCGTTTTTGAAATTCAGGCAATAACATTCTAAATTCATGAGAATTAATTAATTCGAACATTTTAAAAAAGGACAATAAATAATTTATTCATCTTTAATCTGGGTACAAGCATCTTATGGACACATTTACATGACATACTGAATACACCACCATGCTGAAATTAATATTTCTTGTGGCAAAACAACGCAAGAAGATGGAACAGTACACATGAGGGTAGGATGATCATCTAGCTAGAAGAATAGCACCCATGCAAGGAGCAGAGAGGCTATCGCCATGAGCGACACCGCCTGTGAGGGGCCCGGAGCCGCTGCGCCCTCCTCGAGCGTCAGCGTCTCGCTGCCGACGTCATAGATCATGTTGGTGCCAGCCTGCACCATGGTTCCCAGGACAGATCCGAACGGCGTGCCGGCGGGTGTCGGCAGCATGGTGAGGCACTGCAGCCCGGTGACGTCGTCCTTGAAGAAGTAGTGCACCGTCGTGAGCTCCAACGTGGCAGGCGCGTCCCCGCCGTCGAACACCAGCGTTAGCTTGGGGAACGTCAGCGCCGCCACGGACTGCGCGTTGTAGCATAGGTCGAACAGGCCGCCGGCGAACGCTGAGCCGCTCACCTCCTGCGCCGTGATCTTGCTCACTAGCGCCTGCCTCAAGGCCTTGTAGGCGTCCTCTTGGAGGCGGGTGACGGGGGAGAGCGTGCTCATGACCACGCCACCGGAGCTGCCGTCGGCGGCAAGGTCGAACGCCCCAGCGGGGATGCCGTTCAGGGCCTGGCCGTCAACCTGTATGGAGGTGAGCTTGACGTAGTAGACGTCGGGGAACGCGGTGCCCCTAAGCAGCGGCGTCGAGCGGCCGCCGCGCCTGGTCTGCGGCACAGCGGCGTCGCCGAGGAGCACGACGCTCTCGGAGTCGGAGCTGCCCGCTTCGTCGGGGGGCAGGTAGTAGGAGAACTTGTTGACGTTGAGCTGCGACACAAAGGATAGTGGCCCCCTGTTGAAGCCGAAGCTGCCCGGCTCGCCTTCGAGGGGCACCGAGCTGTTGGCGGCGCTGCACCCTAACACCGCGCTGCCCGCGCTGCCCCCCACGGCCACGGCGACCGACTCGTTGGCAACGAAGCCGGTGGTGTTGATCCCCGGTCCGTACACGTAGACGTACCTGCAGCGATCGTCGCCGTTGGGGTTGCCGCCACAGGTGTCGGTGGTGTCGTTGGCCAGGAGGCTCCGGCACGTCTGGCTGGCGCAGGGGACCCTGACCGGCGCCGCCACGCACTGCGTTGTCCAGACGAAATCGTTGAGGAGGTCAACGACACCGGAGACGTCGTTCTGCGTGGCCCCGATGGAGACGTTGTAGAGGACGATGAAGCCGGCGTCGTCGGCCGCCGCGCTGCCCAGCTGGTCCGTGTTGCGGTTGCGACGGCGCGCCTTTTTGAGCAGGGCGTTGGTGCCAGACCTAGGCGGCTTTGTGGACAGAGAGTTTGGCGCCTGGTTGACGGTCGTCGCCCTCCTCGCGGCCGCCTGCGCCGGCGCCAGGAGGAGAAGCTGGAGAACCAGTAGCCAAGCTAGCAGCGTGACGGCCAACGCACTGCCGATAGTGCTCCTCCTTGCAGCGGGGCGCGCCATTTTTTCTAGCTAGGTAGTACGTAATCTGCTGCAACATACACACACGCGCGTACAGATAAACGTGTACGTACGATAGGCAGGATTGGCTGAGAATGAGAGAATGAACCGGTGGTTGGATGCCATTAATCGCAAGGGTGCCGCGAGAAGGAGCACAAGATGAGCCCTGCCATTGACAGCGAAGAAGAACGCTCACGGTTAATGCGGCGACTGTGACTGCTCCGGCCTCCAATCATCCGTCAAGGTAGTACTACTCATATTCCCGACGGAGTGAGGCGTCCTGCTATGCGGACGAAGCTGAAGGCGCCGTCGAACTCCTCCACGTACCCACGTGGATCGCCGGATCAAGTTGCTGGTGATGTCCAATGTTTGAGTCAGCGATGCCGATACATATTTCATGGTCAGCACCCTACCAAGAGCTTTGTCCCGCTCAATTTACATGTCCTTGAGTCACGTATATGGGCCAATATTTCGGCCTGCCGCACGTAGGCTTCTGGCTTTTTAAGAGACGACAGGCCCACGCAGTCGCACAAACGCTGCGCTCGAAACGAGCGTGCGAGGAGAGGCGAGTCGACACTTTGGCTCAACCGAAGGAACAAGTGATGTAGAATCAATTTTTAGTCCCACATCGCATATCTTAGCGTAAGCATCCCAATTCATAAGCGCGCCGGGCTCTTTATGGGACGTGCCTAAAGAGAGCACATCCACCCCAACCTGTGCGGTCTGCACATCCAGCAACCCCAACTGGATATTGAAATTGAATCCTTGTAGCGTACGACACGTACGCCTGGTAAATATTTCCTTTTTTATTTTTCATAAGTTTTTTCTCAAACATTATTGAGTAGCCTGGTAAATAATTTCTTTTCTTATGTTCCATCAATAAGTATTTTAAATAGCCTCAAACATTCTTTTGTATCACTGACATGTACGCCTGGTATAGGATTCCTGTTATGTCGTATGCCTGGTATATAATTCCTTTTATTTCATTTCTCGTTTAAATTTTAATTCTTAATCATATCAAACATTATTGTGTTGCCTGCTAAATGATTTCTTTTCTTATGTTCCATAAATTCGTATTTTAAATAGCCTCAAACATTGTTTTCTATGACTGGCATGCACACATGGTAAGTAATTCCTTTTTTGTCCTATGCATGGTAAATAATCATTTTTTTTCAATCTCAAGCATTTTTTTGTATGGCATACAGTACTATGCCATTTATTATGACCAACAAACAATTCCGTATGTTGCAACGAAAAGAAACAGTCATGTCCTCCACCTATTCACAATGGGTTTGGTCAATGAGCATATGACACGTCGCATGGTAAATATTTCCTGTTCCTAAATATAAGTCTTTATATAGATTTCTTGATGGACCACATACGGATGTATATAGATGCATTTTAAAGTGTAGATTCACTCATTTTGCTCCGTATGTGGACTATAGTGAAACCATTACAAAGATTAGATTTAGGAATGAAGGAGTAGTTATTTTATTTTATTTTCTTATATTTTCTTTATAAAATCTCAAACATTATTCTGTATGATATTTTAAATTGCCTCGGATATTGTTTTTTATGACTGACACATACGCCTGGTGAATAATATTATTCTATCTCGTCCACCTGCTGGTAAATAAGCCTTTTATTTCATTGCCCGCAACAACAAGTCTCTTATTTCATTTCTCGTAAAGTGGTATTTTAAGTAACTTCAAATATTATTTTGTATGAAATATAGTATTACATCATTATTAGGACTAGTAAACATGTATGTATGTTGTAACTGGAGAAAACAGTCATACTGTCGGACGCGGCTAATATGCACCCGAGCTCATATGCTCCCGCAGGAACAGTAAAATCGAAAAAAATTCAAAAAAAATTCAAAAAATTCCAAATTTTTTTGAGAAAACATTGACAAAAGTTCTAAGTGCCTGCAAAATTCGTCAGAAATCACATTCCTAGAAGGCGTGGCAAAAAAAAAAAAGTACTCTGAAAAAGCTACTTTCAAACGCATTTTGAAGCACTGAATTTGTTTTTTTGCCACGCCTTACAGGAATGTGATTTCATGATGAATTTTGCAGGCACTTAGAACTTTTGTCAATGTTTCTCTCTAAAAAATTTGGAATTTTTGAATTTTTTCGATTTTACTGTTCATGCGGGTGCATATGAGCTCTAAAAGTAATGGACTTTTCGATATCTGTCAACCTACTCACAGCGGATGTAGTCAATCCCAAGCCGGTGAGCTTTGTCACTCTAGGAGACTAGGACACTGCATTCACGAGTACCTTCTTGCACCGATTTGTATTTCTTTTGACTCAGAAAGTCGTAATGCTTTGGAGATCATGGAGCTCTTGATAGTTCCACCCTTGAGTCAGGGAGCCAAGTCACTCCGTTCTGGCAAGGTGGTGCTGGTGGTCTCGATGGTCTTGGCTTTGGCGGTGGTGGTAGCGGTGACGACCTCGGCTTTGGAGGTCTTGGCTTTGGCGGTGGTGGTTGCAGTGACGACCTCGGCTTTGGAGGTCTTGGCTTTGGCGGTGGTGGTGGACTCGATTGCGCTTAGCCTTTGGCGGTGATGAACTTGCTAGTCTTTTATGCTTGTTTCTGTGACTTGTCACTTTTCTTGTGGTGACCATACATTTCCTATGATGATAATGAACTTTGTGATGATGGTGACTTATGGTACGATGATTATGATGCTGTTGTGTACATGATTATGTTCTCCATTATGATTTGTTGATGCTAATATATATTATATGTGCTATGTATTTGAATAAAAGCAAAACAGAAAATAAAAAAACATTACAGAACTATGCCGACGGCTAGGCCGTCGGCATATATCACGCCGAGCTACCAATGGCTGCCACGTGGCGCGCGCTGGGCCGTCCTGGGGCGTGGCTATGCCGACGGCCTAGCCATCGGCATATATTGGATATAAGCCGAGGGCTTGGCCATCGGCATAGCTGTGCCACGTGGCGGGCGCTGATTGGAGATGTCTTGACGGCGGCGCCGCCGTCAGACGGAGAACTTTGCCGACGGCTGTGCGGACACCGTCGGGCATATGCGCTATGCCGACGGCTTTTCTATGCTGACGGCTGGGCCTAGTTACGCCGACGTGCGAGCTGTCGACAGGAATATGCCGACGGCATTTGGCCCTATGCCGACGGGCCAGTAGTGACGCAACGCACGCACTGAAATTCCAAAGGGAGAGAGGCCTCCTGCTAAGCAGACGAAGCCAAAGGTCCTGGCATCGAGGTCCTGCCACGGATTGCTGGGGTCGGTGTAGTGGTTGTCTACGACCAGGTTGTTGGTGATATTCATGACGAGGGAGATGGTCCGATGTCAACCCATATTTAAGGTCGCAGACTATCCAGAGATATTTTTGGGTGGGTTGTGGGGGGCTACCTTTCTATTTTACAGCAATTTAGAGAACTTTTTTCAAACAAAGGCATTGCGGGACAATCAGCCAATTGGCTGGTCGAGGAAGCCGGAGTGCCTCGAGCTAGCTATCACCACATTCAATGTGGAAGCATGCTTGGCACATAGATGCGCTTGGAGGTTTGTCAATCAATTACATGTTGAATTACAAAAGGAGAAAAAACACTAGGGAGCTCTCCAATTTCAACTAACATAGGAGCCACAACAAAATGGGATGCATGTTTTTCGGATCACCTGTTGACGCTAGTCATCCGCACGAGCCCACGTCCATGTCCGTAACACCAGCGCGTAAATTCTGTCTGGCGAGTCCACGAGGGATGACGCAACAGCGGAGGCTCGGCGCACTCGGCGCCGTCCGCCTCATTCTCCCGCTCACCATCCTCCGTTGGCGCCTCAACCCGGAAGCCTTC
The DNA here is from genome assembly GCA_021437245.1 of Aegilops speltoides. NCBI lineage: Eukaryota > Viridiplantae > Streptophyta > Magnoliopsida > Poales > Poaceae > Aegilops > Aegilops speltoides. Next base: position 38,518 of record JAHHZJ010004121.1, on the reverse strand, counting down.
CGCATCGCCGCCAAGCAAGGTGTGCTCCCATAGTTTCATCAATTATTTTGGCTAGGTTCTTTGAGCTTTCAACTCTAGTGTGTTGTTGATTCTACTTGAGCACAGCTGCCTTCACCTCTGATGGAAGCCTCCAGAACATTCCATTTGAGTTATTTGAACTCTTTGATCGGTCTTAAAATTGGGCTTTCTTCAGATACCTGTTTAGGAAAATCGATCATCACCTGTGAAACAGTAGCAAAAACTCCACATGTGATGACAGCAGATGAGCTACTGCCTAAGTGGACACTTCCTATCAGTGGCTGTGTTAAGTTGAATTCAGATGGTGCTTTCGCTGAGGTGAGGGTTCTGTTCTCCTGTTGAGAAGCTCTCGAGGCTGAGCTGTGTGCTTGCAAGGTGGGCCTCTCTTTCGCCATCCAAAGAAGCAATTTGCCAATCATCATGCACAATAGATGGATTCAATAATTGCTGTTAAATTGATCCAGGTTCGCGAGGTTGATCGATCATTATATGCTTCTCTTATCAAGGAAATTAGGCATTTCATGAGCCTTCAAGATACTTGTGTTACTCGAAGCCGGCGACTTCCTCGATGGCCGAGATAGATTTTTCAAAGAATTTGAGCTTGGGAATCAGCCTGGCCACTGACGCAGCGGATGAGTCTGGTGGCACCAGCACTTGAAGGAGGAGTAGAAGAAGTGAAGTAGGAGCTGCCATTGTTACATACGGTTATATCAAGCTAGCAAGGCCGATGTGTATCAGCAACAGGCCATAGGGACCCCTGTATATATACAGACACATCTCGATATTTCTGGTCCTCTCTTTTCTCTCTCCGCCCAAGAATGTTTCCGACATATTTTGAATTATTTTTGGTGGATCTCAGACTCAAAGAGTTGCCTCTTTTGATGCGCTTGTCTTTTGTGATTGTACCCGGGCCTTGACTCACCTATGAGCAATTATTTCGGCCTGCCTATGCTACGGCAAGGCCTCTGGCTTCCAAAGAGAGGACAAAGCCCACACACATACGCCGCGCGTGAACCGAACGAACAGGCAACCTACAAGCTATCGCTGCTGTGGGTGATGGACGGGAACAACACAAAGTGGTGAGGCCTAGCCACTGGATAGCTCCACCGACACGCTTATGAAGATCAACGGGACGCTGCTACCGCAACAAACCGAGGAGTAGCTGCTGCGATCTGTCGAGACCAAGCAGGCATGTTTCAGGAGCTTCGCCCTAGTCATCAAGGGAAGGGGATCCATCAACGCCGGCGTTGGCGGTCGAGAGGCTCGCGTTGGCGATGATCTTAATCTTCACAGGATACACGCCGCCGACTGCAAAGTCGCCGTGGGAGACATCAAGAACAAAACACCTGCCATCTATGGAGCTATTCTGCATGAAATAACAGACCATAGTTCATGTTTACTTCATGTACCTTCGTCCATGAGTTTAGGAGCTCGAATTTCGAGGCTCACAATTTAGCGAAGCATAGTTTGAATTTGGGGGTTGGCCGCCATGTCTGGTTAGGCAATCCTGGTAATCTTTCTTTTGTAACTATGAACATTGGCACTGGTTAAATAAAGCTGCGCGAGATTGTCTCAAAAAAAAAAAAAAAAGGCAACAGAGAAGCAATTTTTAGTCCCACATGGCTTAACTTAACGAAACCATACCAATTCATAAGAGCGCCAGGCTGTTTAGGGGCGTGCCTAAAAGAGAGCACATCCACCCCAACCTGTGCGGTCTGCACATCCAGCAACCCCAACTGGATATTGAAATTGAATTCATGTAGCGTATGACACGTACGCCTGGTAAATATTTCCTTTTTTTTGAAATTTTTTATTTTAAATAACATCAAACATTTTTTTGTATGACTCCTGTGTTCTACTCGAACAATCCACTTTATGCCAGTATGCATGTTAAATAATTCTTTTATGTCGTACACCTGGTAAATAATTACTTTTCTTCCGTTTCTCGTAACGTACTACTTTAAATAACATCAAATATTGTTTTGTATCTACTAGGTAAGTGACCATATGTTGCAACCGGGAATACATATTCTAGTGCTTCACCATCAATCATGTTGAATATATGTGGTTAGGATCCTTATGTGCATCAAACACCATCGTTGGTTTTTTTTACTTTTAAATCACTCTTCTTCGATCTTCTTCTTCTTCTTCCCAGTCCATGCTCACCACCGCTATTAATGGCGCATCCCTCTCATAATCCCCAACACTCCCGCAAATCCAAGGTATGTTGCACCCATTCGGCAAGAACAGACAAGCACCAAATCAACTTATTGATTACTGCACCAAAATATGCATCAGATTGCCATTCTTGATGAATTTGACATCGGAACTAGAAAATTAGACATATGGAGATATGTGACATGTGATTTGCTTGCATATACCGCTTTGATATGACTAATTTTGCAAACATAATGTAAGATCTATGGTGCACGCATGCATCGTATATAGCAGAATTAAAATAGGATGGATGGATGAATGAAAGCAAGGAGGATATTCCTTTTCGTAATATGTATGGAGTTACCAAATATTAGATCTTCAGATATTGAGTGTGATTGATTCTTTTCCATAAAGGCATTACCAAATATACCCAAACTGATTTGATTTGACAGATAAAACTCAGGTTATTTAGAAGGGTAGACTAAAACGATTTAATTAGATTGGTGGGATAGCTAATGCCCAAAAATAATCAGTGGAAGGGGGATGGTTGTACGTGACGGGAGGTTGGACGAAGGGCGGTGAGGAAAACTAAAAGATGAAACTTTAGATTCTTTTTAACTAACAGAGACTATACCCAATAAAAAGAACTAGATGAGGTACATTCAAACCATCTTAACCATCTATCTACAAGATCCAAGGCCTTGTTTGGTTGCATTGTTTTAGCAAAACCAGTTTCCCCTCAACTTATATCACCGTGTAACAAACTAAAATCATGTTTGGCTCCCATAGCAAAAACATGGGGGGGGGGCTCCTATTTAGCGTGTGGTGAGACGCGACCTGCTCTCCACGTGCGTGCTCTTGGGCCCGCCCATGTGCTCGGGCGGGGCGCCACTTTTTTCGTTGTTCTCTTTCCTTTTTACCATTTTTGTGTCTTTTTTGTTTTTCTTTTCCCTTTTTTTGCTTCGATAATTAAATTTCAGGACATCAATTTTTTTTCATGATTTTGAAAAATGTTCTGGCTTTTTTAGAACGTTCATGAATTGGAAATTTTCCCTGGATTTCAATTCTGTAGAAAATGTTGATGAGTTTAAAAAATGTTCCTAGATTTCGAAAATATTCCAATTTTTAAAAAGTGTTTACAAATTGGATAACTGTTCATGAATTCAAATATACTTTCATCAATTTCAAAAAGAATATCGCTGATTAAAAAAATGTTCATGTATTTAAAAAAATTCCGAAAGAGATGACAAAATGTTCGTCGGTTCAAATAATGTCCAAGAATTTGCAAAATGTTCAAGAATTTCAAAGAGTGTCCATGAATTCAAAAATAATTAAATTTAAAAATGTTTATGTATTTCAGAAAATGATCACGAATTCAAAAAATATAAAAATCTTTATGAATTTCATAAAATGTTGATGAATTTGATTTTCGTGATTTTAAAAAAATATTCGCAAATATAAAAACTGTTTCTGATTTAAAAAAATCGATGGACTATGAGATTCAAAAAATTGTTGGTTGTGACTATCAGTCCAACTCCAAGACATAGGGTGTAGACTAGAAGTACAATGATGTTTGGACAGTGGTTATGATCTTGCATTAAGATATATCCAATGGTTCTATGTTCCTTTGTCCTGTGAAATAGTAACCAAGTGGCCATTTCATGATTATATGGACGTGTAGGGAAATTATTCTGATGCGCTTCGTGTATTGAATAACATTTACTTTCATTTCTCATTCTACGCAACGAAGATTCACAACATGGTGAAAATGAAGGAAACGTGGATTCCTTGAAGAAATATGATACAATGGTATCTTTGCGATTGCAAAAACGCCAAAGCGGAGATGAGTAAGGATTTCTCTTTTCATGTGCAGAACCGCGCATGTGCTAAACATTTAGATATCCCGCTGCTTAGTTGCCGCCTGCGCGCTGAAGCTCTCTATGTTGAGTAGTTAGAAAACATAAGATAAACTAGGAATTATTCTGGCTTGTCTTGTATTTTAAGTTGGTCTTTGTATTCCCATATATATGCCTATGAGGCTCAAGCAATACAACGAATTATTCCACCAAACCTCTCTCTCCCTTCTAACATGGTATCAGTTTCCGGGTTCTAAACCCTAGCCACCGCCGCTTCCGCACCCCGCGCCGCCCCCGGGGCGGTCGGCCTCCATGATCGCCGCCGGGGGCCGCGCCGCCCGTATCTAGGGTTCGTCCGCCGGCCGTGTTGGCCGGCTGCCCTAGAGAGTATTTTTTTCCCGATCCTTTGATCCGGGTTTTTCTCTCTCTCGTCGGTCGCTTTGATTGGTGTCTACTTTTTGGTTTTCCGGTCTATGTGATCCGGTTTGCGTCGCCCACCGCCGCCGCCGACCCCGTAAGCCTCTACTCCAACACCGGCGTGATTGGCCGGCTTCTTCACCGACCCGGCGGCCTCGCGCGTCGTCCGCGTGTCTGCCCGTCAGTCGCCCCGACTCGGCGGCCTCGTGTTTCTCCGCGCGCCCGCCGCGGTCGCCCAGACCCGGCGGCCTCGTGTCATGCGGCGTTCTTCACCGCCGCCGTTCGCGACGGCAGCCCGCCCCGATCCACGCCGCCGTCACCGCCCGCTCCGACCGACTCTGCATCACCCGACCCGGCGGCTCGCGCCATGCGGCGGCCAATCATAGCCACCTGCCACCCACCGCCGGCTTCATCTCGAACTCCGCCACCACGCCCCTCCGAAGCGGCGTCCCCGACCACACGCGCGATCGGCTTGATCACCCGCCGCCGTGAAGATCGCCCCGAGTTTAGCGCGCTCTCCACCGATCGAGCATCGGGCTGCCGCCAGATAGCCCGTCCGGGCCGTAGCGCCGCCGCCCCGTGGTTCTTCTCCCGGCTGCACCGACCCGCGTCACTGCTGCGTCGCCCCTTCGGGCCATAGTGCCGCAGCCCGCGATCCCCCGCCGCCCCGAGGGCGTCCGCTCTAGGCCGTCCCGTGGCTGCATCGACCCTCGCGCTGCCGCTGCGTCGCCCCGTCGGGCCATAGCGAGCGTGGCACGCGGTCCATGCCGCCCTCGAGGACGCCCTGCGCGTTGCACCGACTTCGCGAACCGCCGTTCGCGGCCGCTTCGCCGCCGCAGCGTCGCGCCCGCGGTCCCCGCCGCCGCCCGAGGTCTTCCCGCCATCGCCCGAACCGCTTACCGCCGCTGCCGCCTCGAGCCGTGGCGCGCGGCCCGCGGTCCGCTCCGCCGCCAAGGCGCGTCGACCTCCGTGGTATGCGCGTGCCGTCTTCCTTTTTTGCGCTGAACACCATCGTCTGTGCGATCTTTGTCACACTGTCGGTATTTCGCCTACTTCAAGCACTGCCGCCAAGACTCTAACCTAACCGCCGCCGCGCCGCTTTTCTTTGGCCCGCCGCTACCTCAGAGCCTCCGCCGTCGCCCGTCCACCCTTCGTCTTTGTCCAAGCACCAACCTGCCGCCAGCGTCGCCGTCATCTACCCCGACCACTTCGTCTACTCCGACCACCGTTCGTGACATCGGCCCCGCGCCGATGGACGCCGCAATCTTCGTCGAGTTCTTCTCTGCTGGCTGAAGGAAATATGCCCTAGAGGCAATAATAAAGTTATTATTTATTTCCTTATATCATGATAAATGTTTATTATTTATGCTAGAATTGTATTAACCGGAAACATGATACATGTGTGAATACATAGACAAACATATAGTCACTAGTATGCCTCTACTTGACTAGCTCATTAATCAAAGATCGTTATGTTTCCTAACCATAGACATGTGTTGTCATTTGATTAATGGGATCACATCATTAGGAGAATGATGTGATTGACATGACCCATCCGTTAGCTTAGCACATGATCGCTTAGTATTCTCGCTATTGCTTTCTTCATGACTTATACATGTTCCTGTAACTATGAGAATTATGCAACTCCTGTTTACGGAGGAACACTTTGGTACTACCAAACGTCACAACGTAACTAGGTGATTATAAAGGAGTAATACAGGTATCTCCGAAGGTACATGTTGAGTTGGCGTATTTGAGATTAGGTTTTGTCACTCCGATTGTCGGAGAGGTATCTCGGGCCCTCTCGGTAATACTTATCACTTAAGCCTTGCAAGCATTATAACTAATGAGTTAGTTATGAGATGACGACATGAACGAGTAAAGAGACTTGCCGGTAACTAGATTTAACTAGGTATTGGATACCGACGATCAAATCTCGGGCAAGTAACATACCGATGACAAAGGGAACAACGATGTTGTTATGCGGTTTGACCGATAAAGATCTTCGAGAATATCTAGGAACCAATATGGGCATCCAGGTCCCGCTATTGGTTATGGACCGAGAATGGTTTTAGGTCATGTCTACATAGTTCTCGAACCCGTAGGGTCCGCACGCTTAACGTTTCGATGACAGTTTTATTATGAGTTTATAAGTTTGATGTACCTAAGTTTGTTCCGAGTCCCGGATGTGATCATGGACATGACGAGGAGTCTCAGAATGGTCGAGACATAAAGATTGATATATTGGAAGCCTATGTTTGGACATTGGAATAGTTCCGGGTGAAATCGGCATTTTACCGGAGTACCGGGAGGTTACCGGAACCCCCCGGGGGGTTAATGGGCCTACATGGGCCACGAGGGAGAAGATGGAAGGAGCCAAGAGGGGCCCCGCGCCCCTCCCCCTCCTAGTCCAAATAGGACAAGGGAAGGGGGGCGGCGCCCCCCCTTTCCTTCCCCTCTTCCTCCTCTTTCCCCCCCTTCTCCTACTCCTACTTGGAAAGAGGGAGTCCTACTCCCGGTGGGAGTAGGACTCCCCCTGGCGCGCCTCTAGGCGGCCGCCTCCCCCCGGCTCCTTTATATACGAGGCGGGGGCACCCCAAAGACACACAAGTTGATCTACGGATCGTTCCTTAGCTGTGTGCGGTGCCCCTTCCACCATATTCCACCTCGGTCATATCGTCATGAATTTAGGCGAAGCCCTGCGCCGTAGAACATCATCATCGCCACCACGCCGTCAGGCCGACGGAACTCATCTCCGGAGCCTTTGCTGGATCGGAGGGCGGAGATCGCCATCGAGCTGAACGTGTGCTGAACTCGAGGCCCCAGACGCTCGGTGCTTGGATCGGTCGGATCGTGAAGACGTGACGACTACATCAACCGCGCAGTTAACGCTTCGCTTACGGTCTCACGAGGGTACGTGGACGAACACTCTTCCCTCTCGCTATATCATCACCATGATCTTGCGTGTGCGTAGGAATTTTTTGAAATTACTACGCTTCCCAACAAAGGGCATCCGAGCCTAGGTTTTATGCGTTGATGTTATATGCACGAGTAGAACACAAGTGAGTTGTGGGCGATACAAGTCATACCGCTTACCAAAGATGTCATACTTTGGTTCGGCGGTATTGTGAGATGAAGCGGCCCGACCGACATTACGCCAGACGCTTACGCGAGACTGGTTTCACCGCTACGAGCACTCGTGCTTAAAGGTGACTGGCGGGTGTCTGTCTCTCTCACTTTAGCTGAATCGAGTGTGGCTACGCCCGGTCCTTCGAAGGTTAAAACAGCACCAACTTGACGAACTATTGTTGTGTTTTTTTGATGCGTAGGTAAGAACGGTTCTTGCTAAGCCCGTAGCAGCCACGTAAAATTTGCAACAACAAAGTAGAGGACGTCTAACTTGTTTTTGCATGGCATGTTATGATGTGATATGGTCAAGACGTGATGCTATATTTTATTGTATGAGATGATCATGTTTTGTAACCGAAGTTATCGGCAACTGGCAGGAGCCATATGGTTGTCGCTTATTGTATGAAATGCAACGCCTGTAATTGCTTTACTTTATCACTAAGCGGTAGCGATAGTCGAGAAGCAATAGATGGCGAACGACAACGATGCTACGATGGAGATCAAGGTGTCGCGCCGGTGACGATGGTGATCATGACGGTGCTTCAAGATGGAGATCACAAGCACAAGATGATGATGGCCATATCATATCACTTATATTGATTGCATGTGATGTTTATCCTTTATGCATCTTATCTTGCTTTGATTGACGGTAGCATTTTAAGATGATCTCTCACTAATTATCAAGAAGTGTTCTCCCGAGTATGCACCGCTATGAAAGTTCTTCGTCTGAGACACCACATGATGATCGGGTGTGATAGGCTCTACGTTCAAATACAACGGTGCAAAATAGTTGCACACGCGGAATACTCAGGTTATACTTGACGAGCCTAGCATATAAAGATATGGCCTCGGAACACGAAGACCGAAAGGTCGAGCGTGAATCATATAGTAGATATGATCAACATAGCGATGTTCACCATTGAAACTACTCCATCTCACGTGATGATCGGACATGGTTTGGTTGATTTGGATCACGTGATCACTTAGATGACTAGAGAGATGTCTGTCTAAGTGGGAGTTCTTAAGTAATATGATTAATTGAACTTAAATTTATCATGAACTTAGTACCTGATAGTATCTTGCTTGTCTATGTTTGTTTGTAGATAGATGGCTCGTGCTGTTGTTCCGTTGAATTTTAATGCGTTCCTTGAGAAAGCAAAGTTGAAAGATGATGGTAGCAATTACACGGACTAGGTCCGTAACCTGAGGATTATCCTCATTGCCGCACAGAAAAGTTACGTCCTGGAAGCACCGCTGGGTGTCAGGCCTGCTACTGATGCAACTGACGATGTTAAGAACGTCTGGCAGAGCAAGGCTGATGACTACTCTATAGTTCAGTGTGCCATGCTTTACGGCTTAGAACCAGGCCTTCAACGACGTTTTGAACGTCATGGACCATATGAGATGTTCCAGGAGTTGAAGTTAATATTTCAAGCAAATGCCCGGATTGAGAGATCTGAAGTCTCCAATAAGTTCTATAGCTGCAAGATGGAGGAGAATAGTTCACAAGGAACACATACTAAAAATGTCTGGGTATAATAATCACTTGATTCAACCGGGAGTTAATCTTCCCGATGATAGTGTCATTGATGAATTCTCCAATCATCGCCACCAAGCTACAAGAGCTTCGTGATGAACTATAATATGCAAGGGATGAACACGACTATTCCCGAGCTCTCGCGATCTTTGAAAGCCGCGGAGGTAGACTCACGTCAAGCATGACTCAACACCGTGTTCACTTCCCGGACTCACCGGAAAGAGACCATCACGGTACACACACGGTTGATGTATTTTAATTAAGGTCAACCGGGTTTTCTACAACCGGACATTAACAAATTCCCATCTGCCACATAACATGACACGGCTCGAAAGTTTAAACCCTGCGGGGTGTCCCAACAACCCATGACAAGCTCTCGCGATCATCGAAGGAATAGACCTTCACCCAAGACACTCCGATCGGACTCGGTATCCCGGTACATCAAGACATTTCGACAATGGTAAAACAAGACCAGCAAAGCCTCCGGTGTGCCGACAAATCCCGATAGGAGCTGCACATATCTCGTTCTCGGGGCACACGGATGAGCAGACGTCGGGTTGGCATAGACCCTAGTTGCCCGGGGCGCGGACATCGCTTCAGGTTGGACCAACACTCGAAGGAGCACTGGCCGGGGGTTAAAATAAAGATGACCCTCGGGCTCCGAAACCCAAAGGAAGAAAAGGGCTAGGTGAGGCAAATGGTAAAAGGCAATGTTGGGCCTTCTTTGGACAAGTTTTATTCAAAGCGAACTGTCAGGGGTCCCATAAATCACCCGACCGCGTAAGGGGCGCAAAATCCGGGAACATAACACCGTATGACGGAAACTAGAAGCGGCAAGAGTGGAACAAAACACCGGGCATAAGGCGAGCCTTCCACCCTTTACCAAATATATAGATGCATTAATAATATAAGAGATATTGTGATATCCCAACAAATAAACATGTTCCAACAAGGAACAACATCTCCATGTTCCAACGAGGAACAAACTTCAATCTTCACCTGCAACTAACAACGCTATAAGAGGGCTGAGCAAAGCGGTAACATAGCCAAACAACGGTTTGCTAGGAATGGTGTCAAGGTTAGAGGTTTGACATGGCAATTTGGGAGGCTGACAAGCAAATGGTAGGCATCGTAGCATTGGCATAGCAAAAGAAGCGAGCAAACTAGCATAGCAAAGATAGTAGTGATTTCGAGGTATGGTCATCTTGCAGAAATCCCGATAGGAAGAAGAACGAGTCCATGAAGAAGACAAGCGGGGCGAAGGCGAGCGAATCCTCACAACTCCGAGCGGAACCGAGGCTAACGAGAGAAACAACCGGAAAGAAACAAACAACATAGTAAACAACCATCACATAAGCGTGGCATGATCGCAAACAAGTATGATGCATGTCCGGTTTAATGAGGCATGGCATGGCATGGCAAAGTGCAACAAACAACACTACAAATTAAGTGGAGCTCAATATGCAACGAGTTGCATATTGACGGAACACCACATTCAAGTATTTAGTTCGCTCTCGTTATGTACCCACCAATATTAAATGTTGTTACACATGGCAAGAGGGTGAAGCAAATGAAAACTACCTATCTAGGCAAGTTTAAATGAGGCTTGGAAGAACAAACAACGATTCCGGAAAATCCTCATGAGCATATTATGAATTTGGTACTGTTCTGCCCTAAACACACTTTTAGAGTTGTTAAACATGCAAGATGAGTGCACCATGTTAAACTAGGCAAAATTCTACCCCATTTACATATAAAGAACATTTAAAACCGAAGCTACGGTTATTTAGTTATGAATTAAATCATTTTAACATGGCATTGGAGCAAATTTAAACAAACAACAGTTTAAACATTTTAAACATGGATGAAAATGGCATATTATTAAACTAGATGAAATTCTAAGCATTTTACATATATAAGTTGTTTTAATCCGATGCACGGTTGTGGAGTTATTACATGCATGAAACATGGGGGTTTTTACGTAGAAATGTAAATCTATGGATAAATGGCAAAATCGCAGGTCAGGAAAAAAAAATATCGTGGGCGAATCTGGCTGGCCCGATAGAGAGGAGGGGCTGGGGCTTCTCACCCAGTGGGCCTTGGCCGGTCGGATCTGGAGGAGGCGGGCCACATTGGGTGGGCAGCTGGCTGGGCCCTGGGAGGCCGGCCCATGAGGGGCGCCGTGGCTGATCGTCCCCATCCCCATCAATGAGGGAACAGGGACGGGGCGGTGTTGCCGGGCTGGAGCTCGGAGCCAGCGAGGAGGAGGCCGGGCGCGGGGGTGGCCGAATGGGAGATCCGGGTCGGGATCCGGATCCGCGAAGATCGGGGCGAGGAGGTCGGCGACGACTCGGCGACGGCGGCAGTTACTCCGGCGATGGGGTCAGTTCCTGCGAGAGAGAGAGAGAGGGTCGTGAGAGAAGGAGAAGCCAGACGGGGTGGCGCGACCGCCGAGGCGTGGCGAGGCTTACTGGCAGGGACGGGAAGGCAAGCGGCGCGCGCCAGACTCGGCGACGGGAGCTGGACAGCAGCGGCAGGCCAGGGCGCAGGCGCTTGAGCGGCGCCGCCAAGGCGCGGCGTATGGCAGGCCGGGGGGCAGCGAGGCTGGCGGAGGATGGGCGGCGTGTGTGTGAGTGGAGGGCGGCGGCGGGTGGCGTGGCACGACCGGATTGGAGGAGGGGGCAGAGGGCGGGCGTGTCCGCCGCGTCGGACAACGGCCGTGCGGAGAGAGGGGAGTTTAGGGTTTCATCCGCGAAAATTTGGGAGGTGCAAATATATAGGTAGAGGGAGCTAGGAGAGTCCAAATGAGGAGCGGTTTTTGCACGCAATCGTGATCGAACGACCGAGAGCATGGAGAGGAGTTTGGTGGGTTTTGGGCCACTTTGGAAGGGTGTTGGGCTGCACAAAAGAAGGGCTTTGCGGTTATCCGGTTAACCGTTGGAGTACCAAACGATCTCCCAATGGCACGAAACTTGACAGCGGTCTACGGTGCTATACCAAGGCCGCTGGCAAACCTCGGGCCATTCCGAAAAAGTTTAATACCCGCACAAGAGAGAGAGAGAGGAGGCGGAGGACACAGGAGTGCGGATTGCAAAAGCGGACAACGGGAAAAGGCTCGGATGCATGAGGCGAACATGTATGCAAAATGAAATGCACATGATGACATGATAAAATGCAAATGATGACATGGCAAATGCAACACATAAGCAAATGACATGGCAACGACGGCGAATAACTGTCGGACACCTGGCGCATCGGATCCGGGGTGTTACAAATCACTACTCCCTCCATTCCTTTATGTAAGGTGCATTATTTTTGGCACGGTGACCAAGGCACAGAATTATTGACATGTTAGGACGAAATTACCCATGACAAATTTGTTTGTTAGTGGCAAGTAAATCAGTCAATCGAGGAAAGTATGAGATACATGCAATCGACAAAGAGATATTTTCCTTCTTTTGCTACGGAGAGATCTGAGACAATCAAGAGAGATACTTTCCTTTTTCGAAGGGCTAACGGGAATTATGAGGAATTAGAAGAAATGCACCTTACATTCTGGAATTTTATCAAAAACAAATACACCTTATATAAAGGAACGAAGGAGTATTATAATTCGTTGAGTTTGTTTCCATATATTACACTTTGGCGCTAGGAAGATGGGACTCATATTGTCAAAAAAGGAAGTTAACACCGATGGACGAGGAGATCTCTTGCTCACGATTTCAATTACCAATTACGAATCCGCCTCGCTGATTGCTCTCGATTTATTGAGTCAGAACTTGCCAAAATATTTACATGATTGAATTGAATCGATAGCTGCCAAAGCAAGCACGAATAAATGGAAGGAGGATCGGACGTGATTCGGTTTTAAGTGGGAAGAAGAAAAAATTAAGGTGGAAGGGTGGTGAGAGATGAGGCGAAAATAAACCAAACGAAAAAAAACCAACGAAAAAAAACCGTCGAAACTGGGAGGTGGGATCGTTATTGCGGGGAAAATGAGAGGTGGGAGGGAGGACGAAAACAACCCAGGGTAGGTGGGACGAAAAAAAACCGTGCGTTGCCACGGGCGAACAAATGAATGTAAATATTGCTTGAGTTTTTGTCCATGAATGCGCATATTGTGTGTGATATTCCATGGGACAACAAACACAAGCATCTTCCTTTCTCTTTTCAACAAACACCATTCACCCCTCTAGCAGACCTTTCCATCAAGTTGTTATCGGTCACCTTCTACATCCCTACATCATTCATCTTTCAATTCACTACCCTTTGACTATGTTTGTGGCTTCTTTGTCATTGTGTTGCTCTCTAATATATTTGGAACACCAACAATTTATGGTGATTCATAAGGCGCCTCACGTTAGTACAAAATAATAAGAAAAAAAGAATTAAAAATTAAATAAGAGAAAGGACTCAGCCAGGAAACATTTGTTCCACCACATCCTCATTTAGTGACTATTGAATGATGCTTTGTTTGCCTCCAAACTACACATGGGCTATGCCTTCTTCTCTTTATATTCCCAAATGCGTTTGGGCGTGTTCGGACATCAAACGGGCGTCCAGCATGCTCCCCAAAATGCGGATAGTACGGCTCACCCAAACCCAGACCATATGTGTGGTGTAGAATGTGGTTATCCAGACTATCCATCACGAAGGAGAGAGGGCCCAACACAAAAGCCCTACCCAAGATGAACCCTTTCCTTTTCCTGCCAGACCCTTCCATTCCTGCTAGGTTTCCCGCTGTAGTGGGACATTTCTTGTTAGAGCCCCCTCCTTTAAAACCGGATGATGTCCACCTCTCCTTCACCATGGCGCCCTCTCTTCTTCACACCGTATTTCCCCACGGACCGCCAAGCGCCCCACTCTTCGTCCTGGTTCCATCCCCACAAGTTCGTGCCGATCCACCACTAGTATGAAGGGGAGGAGGCGTGCACCACCTGTGATGCCCCTTGAGCCAAAAGCGCAATCTCAACAGTAGAAAACATCAGGAAGGGCATTCAGCATGCACGCAACTTAATTAGTCCTATCAATATATAACACCAATCAAATCAGATTTTGTTCTACATTGGCACAAAACCTTCTACTAAAAATCAACTAAACAGGAATTTTGCATCCTCTAGTCACCGCGTCTAAAAATCGACATGATTGATAAATTAAGTTGGCAACAATTCGACATGATTGATTAATTAAGTTGGCAGATTGATTTTAAGATAGTTGGCGGATGATCTCAACTTGCAACAACTGATATATGTGTGTGGCATGCATGCATACCTTGCACCACGGAATAAAAACAAGTAATTTAATTTTTTTCTCTAATTAAGAATTGTGTGTCAAACATCATGGCATGTGGTCTCCATTCATGTAGCGACAAACTGATCATCCCTGCTGCAGCTTCCCTCGCATGCAAGCGTTGTGTCTCCTTACACGCCGAAATATTCTTTTGATCTCCTTTCTTGACAATTAGTCAGTTGAAGAGGAAACTTAAGTTAAGTGCCTCTCAAAACTATGTAAACATGAATTATGGTGAAATAGAAGAACAAAATCTTATTTTTCTAAAAAAAATACTTTCAATCTGTATATACTGGCCCCAAACCCAAAGGAAAAATAAAAGATCTACAGAAGATATATATCAACTTCAAAAAATCTGAACTTCAGGCCAGGTCACAAAATTCTAAAAATATAAACTCAAAATCTAGTGCCAAGAAATTTGTAATCCTTAATTTACACTCTTATACGGACCAAAGCATATGATTTGATCACCTCCAAGTTTCAATTTTACCTTTAGCCAAGACATGCTTTCTTCATGTAGATGCACGGAGCAAAGCTCGAAGCATGACTAAAAATCAAGAGCAATATGATGAGTTAGAAATTAAGTAGGACAATTAACACATGGCTAACAAAAAGGATGATGAATGAAAAGGACGATGCCTCACTACTCACACACGAATATGTAAAGTTCTGGTCGTGTATGTGTTGTTAGGTCAGCATAGATGTCACAATATTTGTTTGACACTTTCAGCTTGTAGTTCATTAGAATTAGCCTGAAACCTTAAAGTACGTAACAATTTCATATAGTGCGAGCCTGCTTTCCAAAGGTATGCATATAATTGTGGATTCTATGTTTTGAAAGTTTCATCCACGTTTTTTTTCTAAGCTTTATTGGCCATATTATGATCTTAATATCAGTGTCAGTTTGTCACCAATGAACTTTCGTTAGTAGACCACTTACATACATAACTATGACATGTCAGAGCAGAAGCAGAGCACTTGAATATCAGCGTCAGTTCTTTCTTCTAAACCATCAAGTTTAGAAGTAGAAGAATAGTTTATTCATTATGGATGATCATGATTCCCAATAGCATAAATGAATGGCAAAGCTAGTCCGGTAAGAATCACAGTTGCAAAGCTGGCTGTGCGGCGTAAGTAAGCTAATTAGGGGGATTCATGGCAGAACTTGCAATGAACATTGCTGATAGTCAACAACAATTGTACATGCATAGTTATACCTTTTGCATTTACCATGGTCCCTATGAACGGTTGGTGCTGTCCATTCTAGACACCTAATCCTCTGGCTGCCATATAATGTACTCCTACAAATAGTGATCACACAATGACGCAGATGAAAGTAAAATAAAATAAAGAAGAAGAAAATGATTTTCACTACAATGGTGTGTCTCCCACGTACCTTGAAATTAAGGCCGGATGACAGCACCCGCGCAGCAGTTCTTCCGAATCCGTTGTTACTACTGAGCGCGAGAGTGTGGTCGTCTCCCGACGTGGCTTGCGTGCTCCCGTCGGTGCTCAGTGTCACACATCCCATCGATGCATACCACCCCCCTCCCTGCCTCGATCAGATCCTTTGAATCTGCCAAAAAATTCAGCGAAAACCAGCTGTTCAGTTTGTTGCGGGACCTGAAGCAACAAAATGGTCAGTACACCACACATGAATAACTCATATGGAGATTTAGACAAATCAATGATGGAGACTTGGAGAAAAGCATGCGTAGATTTTCAGGTAATTTTTTATGCACACCCAGGAAAATAACACAACTAAGAGACCAAGTAATAAACTATTATAATATGATTAGGGCCAACTTGCCAGTAATAAGAGTACCTCCCACAGCGCTGATAAAAAAGATGCCGATGACAGTAATAAGCGAAGGAGGAGTAGACCGTTACTTGATAGTAGATCATAGGCCAATGTGGATACTATCAATCATTACTTAGTTCATGATAATAGCCACAATATTATGAACTGGATATAGGAAATTAGCAAGCTAACATAATAGAAAGGTAACATGAGATTACCTCATCAATATCATAGTTATGTTTTTCATCAAAAGATACACATGCTTTAATTTCTACACTCTAACTGAAAAGAAAAATGAAGGCTCTTTCTTTTAATATTGACACCAGAGACACACCTTAATTTTTTTCTTCAAATTTCTAGTTTAGCATAGAAACTGAACATAGTCTGATAATGCAATATCATGATCCTTAACGATTCAAATTAGGCACTGTAAAAATCTACAAAATAAATTCACTAAACCTGCTAACAAACCAATAATTTTTCCTTTGTGCTTCTAAAGGCAAGTTAGCCCAACAAGCAAATGGAACTGTTCAGTGATAGAAATACGAAAAATACTGCCAATTACATCTCTTGGAAACATTGAGAAACATCACTAAAAACAGACTGAAAAATCAGTAGGCGATGAAGCATAGATCAACTAATCAGTAGATCATCGAGTTTATCACAATGACATAAAAGAGTTACTTTTGTTCATATGTGTGTATAACGTGGCACAAAGCATAATGATCTAAAAAAAAATCTGCAGTAAAATAATAGCCCAGCTTCTTCCTTTCCAAGCTGCTCTCAGTCCACAAGCTTTATCTCGCAGCCCATCCAACACAAGTCATCCTCGTCTGCTGAAACCATCAAGCAAAGAATACTAAGACCATGAAGCAGCAAATTGATACCTTATGCGGGAGCACCAGGATGAGCAGGTCGTATCAGGCATAGTCCTCGGAATCCACGTTCCGTGCAATTATTAGCCATCAAAATTGCTTGTTTTCGCGTGTGCTGTTCCGCCAAGATCAATCGATCAAGTAGTGGGCTCGTGGTTAGCTAGCTTCCACGGAAGCATCCACCTGCCTGCTAGCTTGCTCCTTGTACATAGCACACCATCTCAGCAGAAACCAATCGGCCGGCTAAGCGCGGTTAACGACTCGGCACACCAACAGTGATCGCCTTAATTTGGGTAATGCAAAGGTTTTAGAGATGGGTCGTGATTGGGTAATGCAAAGGTTTTAGAGATGGGTGGTGATGGAGTCAGATTAGGACAGATGCTCCTCAATGTAATCGTCCAGAGGCCTCCTTGTCTCTCGATGCCGCAGGCGGCCACACTCGAAGATACGGCCATGCTGGGCACCAAGGCATGGGACGGCGGCAAGGCGGTGGTTGAGAACAATGACCACATCGCCTTCGCGGAGCCGCCCGGGGCGCCCAGGAGGGGAGGAAGAAGGCGAGGGAGTGGGCTGTCGCCAAGCTTGCCGAGGAGATTAGTTGGCGGATCTTGGCATCCTGGGCAGGGAAAATTGGCGAGAAGGCTCCCTGCCGAAGCCTCATCGCGTCGAGGGCATACGCGGCAGCGATCCCGACGGCAAAGATGGCTAGGACGGGAGCACCCCGAGGTCATGGAGGAGACCGCGCGGGCGCGAGCGCCGTTGCGGTGCGCGCGTTGTGGGAGAAGACCGGAGCGATGCAGGCGTGGCGGCGCGGGATCCGGCAGGTAGTCGGACGGGTGTGGCTGGAGGTGGGGGGAGGGAAGGGAGAGGCGGAGCCGAGCGGTGGCGACGCAATCTCTAGGAACCCTAGGCGTGAGAGGGGATCGAGCGCATAGGAGAGGGAAGAGAGAAGCGTCTCGGATGGGAGTCATGGGACGAGGCAACGCTAAAATAATCGGTGGCAGAGGCAGAGAGGCGAGACGAAAAATTACCCGGCGAAAAATAACCAACGAAATTAAACCGGACGAAGTGGGAGGTGGACGAAAAAAAATACCAAAAAAGTACCAAAAAAGACCGGGTGAGGTGGGACGAAAATAAAACCCGGAACGCGACCTACCAACTGAGACATTAGGAGTAGAGATCATCAGTCCGAGTACTTAACCAGACCATCGTGCGTTGCGAACATCATCCCATCTGAGCCATGTAGTGTGCAGAGCCATTCGCCGATCTTCCGACGTGGACAAAGGTGTGCTGCTGGATCCCATGCAGGAGACTCTTCGTCTCCTCCACCATGCATGCCAGCTAGCGAAGTCCTGTTGATACTCCTATTTGAAAGAGTATCCACTCATTCCTTGCAATCTACTCCATTCGTTTCTAAATATTTGTTTTTAGAGATTTTAAATGGACTACCACATACGGATGTATATAGACATATTTTAGAGTGTAGATTCACCCATTTTGCTCCATATGTAGTCACTTGTTGAAATCTCTAGAAAAAC
This sequence comes from Aegilops speltoides, assembly GCA_021437245.1. Classification (NCBI taxonomy): domain Eukaryota; kingdom Viridiplantae; phylum Streptophyta; class Magnoliopsida; order Poales; family Poaceae; genus Aegilops; species Aegilops speltoides. The sequence continues at coordinate 19,901 of JAHHZJ010004121.1, read as the reverse complement.
AAATATTTAGGAACGGAGGGAGTAACTCAATAATCACTGGCATGTTAGTCTGCTGCAGCGCGAGGGACCCACCTTCAGTACACTTCCAAGTACAGTTTCATTTATTTGGAACTATACATTCACCGTTGTTGAATATTCCTATACTTTTGATCGTTTTAGCATTTGCAATTATGTTAGTGCGGCGAGTATATTTTTCTGTGTCTAATAATCTTCTTTAGAACACCCAATGTAGATTGTGTCTAATTGTTCACTTAGTACAATTAACCGTGGAAGGAGACATTTTGCTTAGAGAAAAAAGGCAGTGGAAGGGAAAAGAGAGGGAAAGCGTGTGAGGTTTGGTATATTTGTGTGGAAATGTCGTATGAACCGACAACACTTCCTTCTCACTCAATTAGTATTCAAACAGTGACATTGATAATCAAGTTGAAGTTGAGTTTATCCAGCAACTTGAATACACAGACAGTTGCATATACCATCATCACAAATAATTCCAACCAAATAATGTTGAACCCTGGGCAGCATGCATCATTTTCAACATGTAGATAGGATATCATTTTCCTACTGCGATGACTTGTTCTCATTTGTGTCACTAAAGGTTGAGCAGGAATAGTCAAGATTCAAGAACTCAAGACATTGTTTTCGATCAGTCAATTATTCTATGGCCTAGTAGATGCCGGACCCGTAGCACGCCGATTTGGTAATCCGTATCATATTTTCGTTTCGCTATATAACTTAATTTCTTTCATACTTAATATTTCTTCTTTGTTGGCTACAGCTCCAGGACAAATTGAAAACCAGATATCTACTTGAGATTTGTTCGAATTTTCTGTGTGGAATGTATTACCTATGTTACACCAAAGAAAATTCTGAAGAGGTGCTGCTGCATCAACCTTCTTCATGGTTAACATACAGCATTGCTCCTTCTCCTCATTTATCATATGTCACTTCATAAAAAAATCCTAGGTGTCAAACTCTATTAACAACTAACATACAGCATTGCTCTCTCTCCTCATTTATCATATGTCACTTCATAAAAAAAATCCTAGGTGTCAAACTCTATTAACAACTATCTTACAACTACTGGATATGCCTAGCGATGGGGAATACCAAACACGCATCCCCGAGCGTTTGCATGTGCCGCCTTTTTCCCACCTGTTTTGTGAAGGTTCTAGAACCTTTCTTGGATTATTTTTCTTTCTTTGTGTGTTTTTCCTTTTTTGCCAGTTTTTTATTTGATGTTCTTATTTTTTAAAACTCATGTAATTTTTTGAAGTCATGAAAATGTTTTTGAAATCGAGGCATGTTTTGAAATTCTTGAATATTTTAGAATTTTTTTAACAATTTGCCAATTTCAAAAACATTTTTTTTATTAATTTTATGAAATCCATGATCATTTTTCTTAAATATGCAAACAAGTTTTAAATTTAGGAACATTTTTAAAATCCACAAACATTTTTGAAATTCATGAAAAAAGTTGTGACCGTTTTTGAAATTCAGGCAATAACATTCTAAATTCATGAGAATTAATTAATTCGAACATTTTAAAAAAGGACAATAAATAATTTATTCATCTTTAATCTGGGTACAAGCATCTTATGGACACATTTACATGACATACTGAATACACCACCATGCTGAAATTAATATTTCTTGTGGCAAAACAACGCAAGAAGATGGAACAGTACACATGAGGGTAGGATGATCATCTAGCTAGAAGAATAGCACCCATGCAAGGAGCAGAGAGGCTATCGCCATGAGCGACACCGCCTGTGAGGGCCCGGAGCCGCTGCGCCCTCCTCGAGCGTCAGCGTCTCGCTGCCGACGTCATAGATCATGTTGGTGCCAGCCTGCACCATGGTTCCCAGGACAGATCCGAACGGCGTGCCGGCGGGTGTCGGCAGCATGGTGAGGCACTGCAGCCCGGTGACGTCGTCCTTGAAGAAGTAGTGCACCGTCGTGAGCTCCAACGTGGCAGGCGCGTCCCCGCCGTCGAACACCAGCGTTAGCTTGGGAACGTCAGCGCCGCCACGGACTGCGCGTTGTAGCATAGGTCGAACAGGCCGCCGGCGAACGCTGAGCCGCTCACCTCCTGCGCCGTGATCTTGCTCACTAGCGCCTGCCTCAAGGCCTTGTAGGCGTCCTCTTGGAGGCGGGTGACGGGGGAGAGCGTGCTCATGACCACGCCACCGGAGCTGCCGTCGGCGGCAAGGTCGAACGCCCCAGCGGGGATGCCGTTCAGGGCCTGGCCGTCAACCTGTATGGAGGTGAGCTTGACGTAGTAGACGTCGGGGAACGCGGTGCCCCTAAGCAGCGGCGTCGAGCGGCCGCCGCGCCTGGTCTGCGGCACAGCGGCGTCGCCGAGGAGCACGACGCTCTCGGAGTCGGAGCTGCCCGCTTCGTCGGGGGCAGGTAGTAGGAGAACTTGTTGACGTTGAGCTGCGACACAAGGATAGTGGCCCCCTGTTGAAGCCGAAGCTGCCCGGCTCGCCTTCGAGGGGCACCGAGCTGTTGGCGGCGCTGCACCCTAACACCGCGCTGCCCGCGCTGCCCCCCACGGCCACGGCGACCGACTCGTTGGCAACGAAGCCGGTGGTGTTGATCCCCGGTCCGTACACGTAGACGTACCTGCAGCGATCGTCGCCGTTGGGGTTGCCGCCACAGGTGTCGGTGGTGTCGTTGGCCAGGAGGCTCCGGCACGTCTGGCTGGCGCAGGGGACCCTGACCGGCGCCGCCACGCACTGCGTTGTCCAGACGAAATCGTTGAGGAGGTCAACGACACCGGAGACGTCGTTCTGCGTGGCCCCGATGGAGACGTTGTAGAGGACGATGAAGCCGGCGTCGTCGGCCGCCGCGCTGCCCAGCTGGTCCGTGTTGCGGTTGCGACGGCGCGCCTTTTTGAGCAGGGCGTTGGTGCCAGACCTAGGCGGCTTTGTGGACAGAGAGTTTGGCGCCTGGTTGACGGTCGTCGCCCTCCTCGCGGCCGCCTGCGCCGGCGCCAGGAGGAGAAGCTGGAGAACCAGTAGCCAAGCTAGCAGCGTGACGGCCAACGCACTGCCGATAGTGCTCCTCCTTGCAGCGGGGCGCGCCATTTTTTCTAGCTAGGTAGTACGTAATCTGCTGCAACATACACACGCGCGTACAGATAAACGTGTACGTACGATAGGCAGGATTGGCTGAGAATGAGAGAATGAACCGGTGGTTGGATGCCATTAATCGCAAGGGTGCCGCGAGAAGGAGCACAAGATGAGCCCTGCCATTGACAGCGAAGAAGAACGCTCACGGTTAATGCGGCGACTGTGACTGCTCCGGCCTCCAATCATCCGTCAAGGTAGTACTACTCATATTCCCGACGGGTGAGGCGTCCTGCTATGCGGACGAAGCTGAAGGCGCCGTCGAACTCCTCCACGTACCCACGTGGATCGCCGGATCAAGTTGCTGGTGATGTCCAATGTTTGAGTCAGCGATGCCGATACATATTTCATGGTCAGCACCCTACCAAGAGCTTTGTCCCGCTCAATTTACATGTCCTTGAGTCACGTATATGGGCCAATATTTCGGCCTGCCGCACGTAGGCTTCTGGCTTTTTAAGAGACGACAGGCCCACGCAGTCGCACAAACGCTGCGCTCGAAACGAGCGTGCGAGGAGAGGCGAGTCGACACTTTGGCTCAACCGAAGGAACAAGTGATGTAGAATCAATTTTTAGTCCCACATCGCATATCTTAGCGTAAGCATCCCAATTCATAAGCGCGCCGGGCTCTTTATGGGACGTGCCTAAAGAGAGCACATCCACCCCAACCTGTGCGGTCTGCACATCCAGCAACCCCAACTGGATATTGAAATTGAATCCTTGTAGCGTACGACACGTCGCCTGGTAAATATTTCCTTTTTATTTTTCATAAGTTTTTCTCAAACATTATTGAGTAGCCTGGTAAATAATTTCTTTTCTTATGTTCCATCAATAAGTATTTTAAATAGCCTCAAACATTCTTTTGTATCACGACATGTACGCCTGGTATAGGATTCCTGTTATGTCGTATGCCTGGTATATAATTCCTTTTATTTCATTTCTCGTTTAAATTTTAATTCTTAATCATATCAAACATTATTGTGTTGCCTGCTAAATGATTTCTTTTCTTATGTTCCATAAATTCGTATTTTAAATAGCCTCAAACATTGTTTTCTATGACTGGCATGCACACATGGTAAGTAATTCCTTTTTTGTCCTATGCATGGTAAATAATCATTTTTTTTCAATCTCAAGCATTTTTTTGTATGGCATACAGTACTATGCCATTTATTATGACCAACAAACAATTCCGTATGTTGCAACGAAAAGAAACAGTCATGTCCTCCACCTATTCACAATGGGTTTGGTCAATGAGCATATGACACGTACGCATGGTAAATATTTCCCTGTTCCTAAATATAAGTCTTTATATAGATTTCTTGATGGACCACATACGGATGTATATAGATGCATTTTAAAGTGTAGATTCACTCATTTTGCTCCGTATGTGGACTATAGTGAAACCATTACAAAGATTAGATTTAGGAATGAAGGGAGTAGTTATTTTATTTTATTTTCTTATATTTTCTTTATAAAATCTCAAACATTATTCTGTATGATATTTTAAATTGCCTCGGATATTGTTTTTTATGACTGACACATACGCCTGGTGAATAATATTATTCTATCTCGTCCACCTGCTGGTAAATAAGCCTTTTATTTCATTGCCCGCAACAACAAGTCTCTTATTTCATTTCTCGTAAAGTGGTATTTTAAGTAACTTCAAATATTATTTTGTATGAAATATAGTATTACATCATTATTAGGACTAGTAAACATGTATGTATGTTGTAACTGGAGAAAACAGTCATCTTGTCGGACGCTGACTAATATACTTGAGCTCATATGCTCCATTGAAACAGTAAAATCGAAAAAATTCAAAAAAATTCAAAAATTCCAAATTTTTTTGAGAGAAACATTGACAAAAGTTCTAAGTGCCTGCAAAAATTCGTCGTGAAATCACATTCCTAGAAGGCGTGGCAAAAAAAAAAAAGTACTCTGAAAAAGCTACTTTCAAACGCATTTTGAAGCACTGAATTTGTTTTTTTTGCCACGCCTTACAGGAATGTGATTTCATGATGAATTTTTGCAGGCACTTAGAACTTTTGTCAATGTTTCTCTCTAAAAAAATTTGGAATTTTTTGAATTTTTTTCGATTTTACTGTTCATGCGGGTGCATATGAGCTCGGGTGCAGAATGGACTTTTCGCATACTGTCAACCTACTCACAGCGGATGTAGTCAATCCCAAGCCGGTGAGCTTTGTCACTCTAGGAGACTAGGACACTGCATTCACGAGTACCTTCTTGCACCGATTTGTATTTCTTTTGACTCGTAAAGTCGTAATGCTTTGGAGATCATGGAGCTACTGATAGTTCCACCCCTGAGTCAGGGAGCCAAGTCACTCCGTTCTGGCAAGGTGGTGCTGGTGGTCTCGATGGTCTTGGCTTTGGCGGTGGTGGTAGCGGTGACGACCTCGGCTTTGGAGGTCTTGGCTTTGGCGGTGGTGGTTGCAGTGACGACCTCGGCTTTGGAGGTCTTGGCTTTGGCGGTGGTGGTGGACTCGATTGCGCTTAGCCTTTGGCGGTGATGAACTTGCTAGTCTTTTATGCTTGTTTACGTGACTTGTCACTTTTCTTGTGGTGACCATACATTTCCTATGATGATAATGAACTTTGTGATGATGGTGACTTATGGTGCGATGATTATGATGCTGTTGTGTACATGATTATGTTCTCCATTATGATTTGTTGATGCTAATATATATTATATGTGCTATGTATTTGAATAAAAGCAAAACAGAAAATAAAAAACATTACAGAACTATGCCGGCGGCTGGGCCGTCGGCATATATCACGCCGAGCTACCAATGGCTGCCACGTGGCGCTGGTATTGGGCCGTCTGGGGCGTGGCTATGCCGACGCCTAGCCATCGGCATATATTGGATATAAGCCGAGGCTTGGCCATCGGCATAGCTGTGCCACGTGGCGGGCGCTGATTGGAGATGTCTTGACGGCGGCGCCGCCGTCAGACGGAGAACTTTGCCGACGGCTGTGCGGACACCGTCGGGCATATGCGCTATGCCGACGGCTTTTCTATGCTGACGGCTGGGCCTAGTTACGCCGACGTGCGAGCTGTCGACAGGAATATGCCGACGGCATTTGGCCCTATGCCGACGGGCCAGTAGTGACGCAACGCACGCACTGAAATTCCAAAGGGAGAGAGGCCTCCTGCTAAGCAGACGAAGCCAAAGGTCCTGGCATCGAGGTCCTGCCACGGATTGCTGGGGTCGGTGTAGTGGTTGTCTACGACCAGGTTGTTGGTGATATTCATGACGAGGGAGATGGTCTGGGATGTTGACCCATATTTAAGGTCAGCAGACTATCCAGAGATATTTTTTGGGTGGGTTGTGGGGGGGCTACCCTTTCTATTTTACAGGCAATTTAGAGAACTTTTTTCAAACAAAGGCATTGCCCGGACAATCAGCCAATTGGCTGGTCAGAAGGAAGCCGGGAGTGCCCTCGAGCTAGCTATCAGTCACATTCAATGTGGAAGCATGCTTGGCACATAGATGCGCTTGGAGGTTTGCTGACCGAATTACATGTTGAATTACAAAAGGAGAAAAAAACACTAGGGAGCTCTCCAATTTCAACTAACATAGGAGCCACAACAAAATGGGATGCATGTTTTTCGGATCACCTGTTGACGCTAGTCATCCGCACGAGCCCACGTCCATGTCCGTAACACCAGCGCGTAAATTCTGTCTGGCGAGTCCACGAGGGATGACGCAACAGCGGAGGCTCGGCGCACTCGGCGCCGTCCGCCTCATTCTCCCGCTCACCATCCTCCGTTGGCGCCTCAACCCGGAAGCCTTCCGCATCGCCGCCAAGCAAGGTGTGCTCCCATAGTTTCATCAATTATTTTGGCTAGGTTCTTTGAGCTTTCAACTCTAGTGTGTTGTTGATTCTACTTGAGCACAGCTGCCTTCACCTCTGATGGAAGCCTCCAGAACATTCCATTTGAGTTATTTGAACTCTTTGATCGGTCTTAAAATTGGGCTTTCTTCAGATACCTGTTTAGGAAAATCGATCATCACCTGTGAAACAGTAGCAAAAACTCCACATGTGATGACAGCAGATGAGCTACTGCCTAAGTGGACACTTCCTATCAGTGGCTGTGTTAAGTTGAATTCAGATGGTGCTTTCGCTGAGGTGAGGGTTCTGTTCTCCTGTTGAGAAGCTCTCGAGGCTGAGCTGTGTGCTTGCAAGGTGGGCCTCTCTTTCGCCATCCAAAGAAGCAATTTGCCAATCATCATGCACAATAGATGGATTCAATAATTGCTGTTAAATTGATCCAGGTTCGCGAGGTTGATCGATCATTATATGCTTCTCTTATCAAGGAAATTAGGCATTTCATGAGCCTTCAAGATACTTGTGTTACTCGAAGCCGGCGACTTCCTCGATGGCCGAGATAGATTTTTCAAAGAATTTGAGCTTGGGAATCAGCCTGGCCACTGACGCAGCGGATGAGTCTGGTGGCACCAGCACTTGAAGGAGGAGTAGAAGAAGTGAAGTAGGAGCTGCCATTGTTACATACGGTTATATCAAGCTAGCAAGGCCGATGTGTATCAGCAACAGGCCATAGGGACCCCTGTATATATACAGACACATCTCGATATTTCTGGTCCTCTCTTTTCTCTCTCCGCCCAAGAATGTTTCCGACATATTTTGAATTATTTTTGGTGGATCTCAGACTCAAAGAGTTGCCTCTTTTGATGCGCTTGTCTTTTGTGATTGTACCCGGGCCTTGACTCACCTATGAGCAATTATTTCGGCCTGCCTATGCTACGGCAAGGCCTCTGGCTTCCAAAGAGAGGACAAAGCCCACACACATACGCCGCGCGTGAACCGAACGAACAGGCAACCTACAAGCTATCGCTGCTGTGGGTGATGGACGGGAACAACACAAAGTGGTGAGGCCTAGCCACTGGATAGCTCCACCGGACACGTTTGCGAAGATCAACGTGGACGCGGCTACCGCAGCAAACCGAGGAGTAGCTGCTGCGATCTGTCGAGACCAAGCAGGCATGTTTCAGGGAGCTTCGGCCCTAGTCATCAAGGGAAGCGGGGATCCATCAACGCTCGAAGCGTTGGCGGTCAGAGAGGCTCTGGCGTTGGCCGATGATCTTAATCTTCACAGGATACACGTCGCTTCGGACTGCAAAGTCGTCGTGGGAGACATCAAGAACAAAACACCTGCCATCTATGGAGCTATTCTGCATGAAATAACAGACCATAGTTCAATGTTTACTTCATGTACCTTCGTCCATGAGTTTAGGAGCTCGAATTTCGAGGCTCACAATTTAGCGAAGCATAGTTTGAATTTGGGGGTTGGCCGCCATGTCTGGTTAGGCAATCCTGGTAATCTTTCTTTTGTAACTATGAACATTGGCACTGGTTAAATAAAGCTGCGCGAGATTGTCTCAAAAAAAAAAAAAAAAGGCAACAGAGAAGCAATTTTTAGTCCCACATGGCTTAACTTAACGAAACCATACCAATTCATAAGAGCGCCAGGCTGTTTAGGGGCGTGCCTAAAAGAGAGCACATCCACCCCAACCTGTGCGGTCTGCACATCCAGCAACCCCAACTGGATATTGAAATTGAATTCATGTAGCGTATGACACGTACGCCTGGTAAATATTTCCTTTTTTTTGAAATTTTTTATTTTAAATAACATCAAACATTTTTTTGTATGACTCCTGTGTTCGCCTCGTAAACAATCCACTTTATGCCAGTATGCATGTTAAATAATTCTTTTTATGTCGTACACCTGGTAAATAATTACTTTTCTTCCGTTTCTCGTAACCGGTACTACTTTAAATAACATCAAATATTGTTTTGTATCTACTAGGTAAGTGACCATATGTTGCAACCGGGAATACATATTCTAGTGCTTCACCATCAATCATGTTGAATATATGTGGTTAGGATCCTTATGTGCATCAAACACCATCGTTGGTTTTTTTTACTTTTAAATCACTCTTCTTCGATCTTCTTCTTCTTCTTCCCAGTCCATGCTCACCACCGCTATTAATGGCGCATCCCTCTCATAATCCCCAACACTCCCGCAAATCCAAGGTATGTTGCACCCATTCGGCAAGAACAGACAAGCACCAAATCAACTTATTGATTACTGCACCAAAATATGCATCAGATTGCCATTCTTGATGAATTTGACATCGGAACTAGAAAATTAGACATATGGAGATATGTGACATGTGATTTGCTTGCATATACCGCTTTGATATGACTAATTTTGCAAACATAATGTAAGATCTATGGTGCACGCATGCATCGTATATAGCAGAATTAAAATAGGATGGATGGATGAATGAAAGCAAGGAGGATATTCCTTTTCGTAATATGTATGGAGTTACCAAATATTAGATCTTCAGATATTGAGTGTGATTGATTCTTTTCCATAAAGGCATTACCAAATATACCCAAACTGATTTGATTTGACAGATAAAACTCAGGTTATTTAGAAGGGTAGACTAAAACGATTTAATTAGATTGGTGGGATAGCTAATGCCCAAAAATAATCAGTGGAAGGGGGATGGTTGTACGTACGTGGGAGGTTGGACGAAGGGGCGGTGAGGAAAAACTAAAAGATGAAACTTTAGATTCTTTTTAACTAACAGAGACTATACCCAATAAAAAGAACTAGATGAGGTACATTCAAACCATCTTAACCATCTATCTACAAGATCCAAGGCCTTGTTTGGTTGCATTGTTTTAGCAAAACCAGTTTCCCCTCAACTTATATCACCGTGTAACAAACTAAAATCATGTTTGGCTCCCATAGCAAAAACATGGGGGGGGGGCTCCTATTTAGCGTGTGGTGAGACGCGCGACCTGCTCTCCACGTGCGTGCTCTTGGGCCCGCCCATGTGCTCGGGCGGGGCGCCACTTTTTTCGTTGTTCTCTTTCCTTTTTACCATTTTTGTGTCTTTTTTGTTTTTCTTTTCCCTTTTTTTGCTTCGATAATTAAATTTCAGGACATCAATTTTTTTTCATGATTTTGAAAAATGTTCTGGCTTTTTTAGAACGTTCATGAATTGGAAATTTTCCCTGGATTTCAATTCTGTAGAAAATGTTGATGAGTTTAAAAAATGTTCCTAGATTTCGAAAATATTCCAATTTTTAAAAAGTGTTTACAAATTGGATAACTGTTCATGAATTCAAATATACTTTCATCAATTTCAAAAGAATATCGCTGATTAAAAAATGTTCATGTATTTAAAAAATTCGAAAGAGATGACAAAATGTTAAATCGGTTCAAATAATGTCCAAGAATTTGCAAAATGTTCAAGAATTTCAAAGAGTGTCCATGAATTCAAAAATAATTAAATTTAAAAATGTTTATGTATTTCAGAAAATGATCACGAATTCAAAAAATATAAAAATCTTTATGAATTTCATAAAATGTTGATGAATTTGATTTTCGTGATTTTAAAAAAATATTCGCAAATATAAAAACTGTTTCTGATTTAAAAAAATCGATGGACTATGAGATTCAAAAAATTGTTGGTTGTGACTATCAGTCCAACTCCAAGACATAGGGTGTAGACTAGAAGTACAATGATGTTTGGACAGTGGTTATGATCTTGCATTAAGATATATCCAATGGTTCTATGTTCCTTTGTCCTGTGAAATAGTAACCAAGTGGCCATTTCATGATTATATGGACGTGTAGGGAAATTATTCTGATGCGCTTCGTGTATTGAATAACATTTACTTTCATTTCTCATTCTACGCAACGAAGATTCACAACATGGTGAAAATGAAGGAAACGTGGATTCCTTGAAGAAATATGATACAATGGTATCTTTGCGATTGCAAAAACGCCAAAGCGGAGATGAGTAAGGATTTCTCTTTTCATGTGCAGAACCGCGCATGTGCTAAACATTTAGATATCCCGCTGCTTAGTTGCCGCCTGCGCGCTGAAGCTCTCTATGTTGAGTAGTTAGAAAACATAAGATAAACTAGGAATTATTCTGGCTTGTCTTGTATTTTAAGTTGGTCTTTGTATTCCCATATATATGCCTATGAGGCTCAAGCAATACAACGAATTATTCCACCAAACCTCTCTCTCCCTTCTAACATGGTATCAGTTTCCGGGTTCTAAACCCTAGCCACCGCCGCTTCCGCACCCCGCGCCGCCCACGGGGCGGTCGGCCTCCATGATCGCCGCCGGGGGCCGCGCCGCCCGTATCTAGGGTTCGTCCGCCGGCCGTGTTGGCCGGCTGCCCTAGAGAGTATTTTTTTCCCGATCCTTTGATCCGGGTTTTTCTCTCTCTCGTCGGTCGCTTTGATTGGTGTCTACTTTTTGGTTTTCGGTCTATGTGATCCGGTTTGCGTCGCCCCGCCGCCGCCGACCCGTAAGCCTCTACTCCAACACCGGCGTGATTGGCGGCTTCTTCACCGACCGGCGGCCTCGCGCGTCGTCCGCGTGTCTGCCGTCGATCGCCCGACTTCGGCGGCCTCGTGTATTCTCAGCGTCGGCCCGCGGTCGCCCGAACCAGCGGCCTCGTGTCATGCGGCGGCCCTTCACCGCCGCCGTTCGCGCGACGGCCCGCCCGTCGATCTACGCCGGCCGTCACCGCCCTGCTCCGACCGGGACTCCTGCATCACCCCGACCCGGCGGCCTCGCGCCATGCGGCGGCCAATCATAGCCACCCTGCCACCCACCGCCGCCGGCTTCATCTCAGACTCCGCCGCCACCACGCCTCCACCGAGCGGCGTCCCCGACCACACGCGTGATCGGCTTGATCACCCGCTCGCCGTGAAGATCGTCCCCGAGTTTAGCGCGCCTCTCCACCGATCGAGCATCGGGCTGCCGCTGCATAGCCCCGTCGGGCCGTAGCGCCGCCGCCCCGTGGTTCTTCTCCCGGCTGCACCGACCCGCGTCACTGCTGCGTCGCCCCTTCGGGCCATAGTGCCGCAGCCGCGATCCCCGCCGCCCGAGGCGTCCGCTCTAAACCGTCCGTGGCTGCATCGACCCTCGCGCTGCCGCTGCGTCGCCCGTCGGGCCATAGCGGCGTGTACGCGTCCATGCCGCCCTCGAGGCGTCCCTGCGGTTGCACCGACTTCGCGAACCGCCGTTCGCCGCCCGCCGAGCGCAGCGTCGCGCCCGCGATCCCGCCGCCGCCCGAGGTCTTCCGCCATCGCCCGAACCGCCTACGCGCCGCGTACGCCCTCGAGCCGTAGCGCCGCGGCCCGCGGTCCGCTCCGCCGTCAAGGCGCGTCGACCTCCCGTGGTATGCGCCGTGCCGTCTTCCTTTGCGCGGGAACACCATCGTCCGTGCCAGTCTTTGTCACACTGTCAGGGTACTTCGCCTACTTCAAGCACTGCCGCCGCACTCCTAACCTAGCCGCCGCCGCCGCCGCTTTTCTTTGGCCGCCGCCGCTACCTTCGTAGCCTCCGCCGTCGCCCGTCCACCCCTTCGTCTTTGTCCAAGCACCAACCCGTCGCCAGCGTCGCCGTCATCTACCCCGACCACTTCGTCTACTCCGACCACCGTTCGTGACATCGGCCCCGCGCCGATGGACGCCGCAATCTTCGTCGAGTTCTTCTCTGCTGGCTGAAGGAAATATGCCCTAGAGGCAATAATAAAGTTATTATTTATTTCCTTATATCATGATAAATGTTTATTATTTATGCTAGAATTGTATTAACCGGAAACATGATACATGTGTGAATACATAGACAAACATATAGTCACTAGTATGCCTCTACTTGACTAGCTCATTAATCAAAGATCGTTATGTTTCCTAACCATAGACATGTGTTGTCATTTGATTAATGGGATCACATCATTAGGAGAATGATGTGATTGACATGACCCATCCCGTTAGCTTAGCACATGATCGTTTAGTATTCTGCTATTGCTTTCTTCATGACTTATACATGTTCCTGTAACTATGAGAATTATGCAACTCCTGTTTACCGGAGGAACACTTTGGGTACTACCAAACGTCACAACGTAACTAGGTGATTATAAAGGAGTAATACAGGTATCTCCGAAGGTACATGTTGAGTTGGCGTATTTCGAGATTAGGTTTTGTCACTCCGATTGTCGGAGAGGTATCTCTGGGCCCTCTCGGTAATACTTATCACTTAAGCCTTGCAAGCATTATAACTAATGAGTTAGTTATGAGATGACGTATTACAGAACGAGTAAAGAGACTTGCCGGTAACTAGATTTAACTAGGTATTGGATACCGACGATCAAATCTCGGGCAAGTAACATACCGATGACAAAGGGAACAACGTATGTTGTTATGCGGTTTGACCGATAAAGATCTTCGTAGAATATCTAGGAACCAATATGGGCATCCAGGTCCCGCTATTGGTTATGGACCGAGAATGGTTTTAGGTCATGTCTACATAGTTCTCGAACCCGTAGGGTCCGCACGCTTAACGTTTCGATGACAGTTTTATTATGAGTTTATAAGTTTGATGTACCTAAGTTTGTTCCGAGTCCCGGATGTGATCATGGACATGACGAGGAGTCTCAGAATGGTCGAGACATAAAGATTGATATATTGGAAGCCTATGTTTGGACATTGGAATAGTTCCGGTGAAATCGGCATTTCTTAGAGTACCGGAGGTTACGGAACCCCGGGGTTAATGGGCCTACATGGGCCACGAGGGAGAAGATGGAAGGAGCCAAGAGGGGCCCCGCGCCCCTCCCCCTCCTAGTCCAAATAGGACAAGGGAAGGGGCGGCGCCCTTTCCTTCCCCTCTTCCTCCTCTTTCCCCCCCTTCTCCTACTCCTACTTGGAAAGAGGGAGTCCTACTCCCGGTGGGAGTAGGACTCCCCCCCTTGGCGCGCCCTCTAGGCCGGCCGCCTCCTCCCCCCTGGCTCCTTTATATACGAGGGCGGGGGGGCACCCCAAAGACACACAAGTTGATCTACGGATCGTTCCTTAGCCGTGTGCGGTGCCCCCTTCCACCATATTCCACCTCGGTCATATCGTCGCGGAATTTAGGCGAAGCCCTGCGCCGGTAGAACATCATCATCGTCACCACGCCGTCGTGCTGACGGAACTCATCTCCGGAGCCTTTGCTGGATCGGAGGGCCGGAGATCGTCATCGAGCTGAACGTGTGCTGAACTCGGAGGCCCTGTACGTTCGGTGCTTGGATCGGTCGGATCGTGAAGACGTACGACTACATCAACCGCGTTGTGCTAACGCTTCCGCTTACGGTCTACGAGGGTACGTGGACGAACACTCTTCCCTCTCGTTGCTATATCATCACCATGATCTTGCGTGTGCGTAGGAATTTTTTTGAAATTACTACGTTTCCCAACAGTGGCATCCGAGCCTAGGTTTTATGCGTTGATGTTATATGCACGAGTAGAACACAAGTGAGTTGTGGGCGATACAAGTCATACTGCTTACCAGCATGTCATACTTTGGTTCGGCGGTATTGTGAGATGAAGCGGCCCGGACCGACATTACGCGTACGCTTACGCGAGACTGGTTTCACCGTTACGAGCACTCGTGCTTAAAGGTGACTGGCGGGTGTCTGTCTCTCTCACTTTAGCTGAATCGAGTGTGGCTACGCCCGGTCCTTGCGAAGGTTAAAACAGCACCAACTTGACGAACTATTGTTGTGTTTTTTTGATGCGTAGGTAAGAACGGTTCTTGCTAAGCCCGTAGCAGCCACGTAAAATTTGCAACAACAAAGTAGAGGACGTCTAACTTGTTTTTGCATGGCATGTTATGATGTGATATGGTCAAGACGTGATGCTATATTTTATTGTATGAGATGATCATGTTTTGTAACCGAAGTTATCGGCAACTGGCAGGAGCCATATGGTTGTCGCTTTATTGTATGAAATGCAAACGCCCTGTAATTGCTTTACTTTATCACTAAGCGGTAGCGATAGTCGTAGAAGCAATAGATGGCGTAACGACAACGATGCTACGATGGAGATCAAGGTGTCGCGCCGGTGACGATGGTGATCATGACGGTGCTTCGAAGATGGAGATCACAAGCACAAGATGATGATGGCCATATCATATCACTTATATTGATTGCATGTGATGTTTATCCTTTATGCATCTTATCTTGCTTTGATTGACGGTAGCATTTTAAGATGATCTCTCACTAATTATCAAGAAGTGTTCTCCCTGAGTATGCACCGTTGTGAAAGTTCTTCGTGCTGAGACACCACATGATGATCGGGTGTGATAGGCTCTACGTTCAAATACAACGGGTGCAAAATAGTTGCACACGCGGAATACTCAGGTTATACTTGACGAGCCTAGCATATAAAGATATGGCCTCGGAACACGAAGACCGAAAGGTCGAGCGTGAATCATATAGTAGATATGATCAACATAGCGATGTTCACCATTGAAACTACTCCATCTCACGTGATGATCGGACATGGTTTGGTTGATTTGGATCACGTGATCACTTAGATGACTAGAGAGATGTCTGTCTAAGTGGGAGTTCTTAAGTAATATGATTAATTAAACTTAAATTTATCATGAACTTAGTACCGATAGTATCTTGCTTGTCTATGTTTGTTTGTAGATAGATGGCTCGTCTTTGTTGTTCCGTTGAATTTTAATGCGTTCCTTGAGAAAGCAAAGTTGAAAGATGATGGTAGCAATTACGGACTAGGTCCGTAACGAGGATTATCCTCATTGCCGCCTGAAAAGTTACGTCTGGAAGCACCGCTGGGTGTCGAGCCTGCTCTTGATGCAACCGACGATGTTAAGAACGTCTGGCGAGCAAGGCTGATGACTACTCTATAGTTCGATGTGCCATGCTTTACGGCTTAGAACCAGGCCTTCAACGGCGTTTTGAGCGTCATGGACCATATGAGATGTTCCAGAGTTGAAGTTAATATTTCAAGCAAATGCCGGATTGAGAGATCTGAAGTCTCCAATAAGTTCTATAGCTGCAAGATGGAGGAGAATAGTTACGTCGGTGAACACATACTAAAAATGTCTGGGTATAATAATCACTTGATTCAACTGGGAGTTAATCTTCACGATGATAGTGTCATTGATGAATTCTCCAATCACGCCACCAAGCTACAAGAGCTTCGTGATGAACTATAATATGCAAGGGATGAACACGACTATTCGAGCTCTTAGCGATCTTTGAAAGCATGGAGGTAGAAATCAGAAGGAGCATCAAGTGTTGATGGTTAACAAGACTACTAGTTTCAAGAAGAAGGGCAAAGGGAAGAAGAAGGAACTTCAAAAGAACAGCAAGCAAGTTGCTGCTCAAGAGAAGAAACCCAAGTCTGGACCTAAGCACAAACGAGTGCTTCTCTTGCAGCGGTCGGACCTTTGGGCGGAACTGCCCCAAGTATTTGGCGGATAAGAAGGATGACAAAGTGAACAAAGGTATATGTGATATACATGTTATTGATGTGTACCTTACTAATGCTCGCAGAGCACCGGGTATTTGATCTGGTTACATTGCTAATATTTGCAACTCGAAGCAGGGACTACTGAATTGCGAAGATTAGCTAAGGACGAGGTGACGATGCGCGTGGGAAATGGTTCCAAAGTCGATGTGATCGCGGTCAGCACGCTACCTCTACATCTACCATCGGGATTAGTATTAGACCTAAATAATTGTTATTTGGTGCCAGCGTTGAGCATGAACATTATATCTGGATCTTGTTTGATGCGAGACGGTTATTCATTTAAATCAGAGAATAATGGTTGTTCTATTTATATGAGTAATATCTTTTATGGTCATGCACCCTTGAAGAGTAGTCTATTTTTATTGAATCTCGATAGTAGTGATACACATATTCATAGTGTTGAAACCAAAAGATGCAAAGTTGATAATGATAGTGCAACTTATTTGTGGCACTGCCGTTTAGGTCATATCGGTGTAAAGCGCATGAAAAAACTCCATACTGATGGGCTTTTGGAATCACTTGATTATGAATCACTTGGACTTGCGAACCGTGCCTTATGGGTAAGATGACTAAAACGCCGTTCTCTGGTACTATGGAGAGAGCAACAGATTTATTGGAAATCATACATACAGATGTATGTGGTCCAATGAATGTTGAGGCTCGTGGCGGATATCGTTATTTTCTCACCTTCACAGATGATCTAAGCAGATATGGGTATATCTACTTAATCAAACACAAGTCTGAAACATTTGAAAAGTTCAAAGAATTTCAGAGTGAAGTGGAAAATCATCGTAACAAGAAAATAAAGTTTCTACGATCTGATCGTGGAGGAGAATATTTGAGTTCTGAGTTTGGTCTACACTTGAAACAATGCGGGATAGTCTGCAACTCCGCCACCTAGAACACCACAACGAAATGGTGTGTCGAGCGTCGTGTCGTACTTTACTTGATATGGTGCGATCTATGATGTCTCTTACTGATTTACCGCTATCGTTTTAGGGTTATGCTTTAGAGACGGCCGCATTCACGTTAAATAGGGCACCATCAAAATCCGTTGAGACGGCACCTTATGAACTGTGGTTTGGCAAGAAACCAAAGTTGTCGTTTCTTCAAGTTTGGGGCTGCGATGCTTATGTGAAGAAACTTCAACCAGATAAGCTCGAACCCAAATCGGAGAAATGTGTCTTCATAGGATACCCAAAGGAGACTATTGGGTACACCTTCTATCACAGATCTGAGGGCAAGATTTTCGTTGCTAAATTCAGATCCTTTCTAGAAAAGGAGTTTCTCTCTGAGTGGGAGGAAAGTAGAACTTGATGAGATAATTGCATCTACTCCCTTATTGGAAAGTAGTTCATCACAAGAACCGGTTCCTGTGACAACTACACCAATCAGTGAGGAAGCTAATGATATTGATCATGAAACTTGAGATCAAGTTTCTCTGAGAACCTCGTGAGGTCTACGAGAGTAAGATCCGCACTGAGTGGTACGGTAATCCTATTCGGAAGTCATGTTACTTGACCATGATGAACCTACGAACTATGAGGAAGCGGTGATGAGCCCAGATTCATAAAATGGCTAGAGGCCATGAAATCGAGATGGGATCCATGTATGAAAACAAAGTATGGACTTTGGTTGACTTGCCCGATGATCGGCAAGCTATTGAGAATAAATGGATTTTTAAGAAGAAGACTGGCGCTGATGGTAATGTAACTGTCTATAAAGCTCGACTTGTTGCGAAAGGTTTTCGACAAGTTCAAGGGGTTGACTACGATGAGACTTTCTCACCGATGCGATGCTTAAGTCTGTCCGAATCATGTTAGCCATTGCTGCATTTCATGATTATGAAATTTGGCAAATGGATGTCAAGACTGCATTCTTGAATGGATTTCTAGAAGAAGAGTTGTATATGATGCAGCCGGAAGGTTTTGTTGATCCAAAAGGTGCTAACAAAGTGTGCAAGCTCTAGCGTTCCATTTATGGACTGGTGCAAGCATCTTGGAGTTGGAATAAACGCTTTGATAGTGTGATCAAAGCATATGGTTTTATACAGACTTTTGGAGAAGCCTGTATTTACAAGAAAGTGAGTGGGAGCTCTGTAGCATTTCTAGTTTTATATGTAGATGACATATTGTTAATTGGAAATGATATAGAATTTCTGGATAGCATAAAGGGATACTTGAATAAAAGTTTTTCAATGAAAGACCTCGGTGAAGCTGCTTATATATTGGGCATCAAGATCTATAGAGATAGATCAAGACGCTTAATAGGACTTTCACAAAGCACTTACCTTGACAAAATTTTGAAAAAGTTCAAAATGGATCGAGCAAAGAAAGGATTCTTTCTGTGCTACAAGGTGTGAAGTTGAGTCAAACTCAATGCCCGACCACGATGAAGATAGAGAAAATGAAAGATGTTCCTATGCTTCAGCCATAGGCTCTATCATGTATGCAATGTTGTGTACCAGACCGCGTATGCTTAGCAATAAGCTTGGCAGGAAGGTACCAAAGTAATCGAGTGGATCCTTTGGACAGCGGTCAAGAACATCTGAAATACGAAAAGGACTAAGGATATGTTTCTCGTATATGGAGGTGACAAAGAGCTAGTCGTAAAGGTTACGTCGATGCAAGCTTTGACACGATCCGGATGATTCTAAATCGCAAACCGGATCGTGTTTATATTAAGCGGTGGAGCTGTAAGTTGGTGCAGTTCTAAACAATGCGTCGTGGCGGGATCTACATGTGAAGCGGAGTACATAGCTGCTTCAAGCAGCGAATGAAGGAGTCGGATGAAGGAGTTCATTTCCGATCTAGGTGTCATACCTAGTGCATCGGGACCAATGAAGATCTTCTGTGACAATACTGGTGCAATTGCCTTGGCAAAGGAATCCAGATTTCACAAGAGGACCAAGCACATCAAGAGACGCTTCAATTCCATTCGGGACCAAGTCCAAGTGAGATACATAGAGATTTGCAAGATACATACGGATCTGAATGTTGCAGACCCGTTGACTAAGCCTCTCTCATGAGCAAAACATGATCAGCACCAAGACTCCATGGGTGTTAGAATCATTACTATGTAATCTAGATTATTGACTCTAGTGCAAGTGGGAGACTGAAGGAAATATGCCCTAGAGGCAATAATAAAGTTATTATTTATTTCCTTATATCATGATAAATGTTTATTATTTATGCTAGAATTGTATTAACCGGAAACATGATACATGTGTGAATACATAGACAAACATATAGTCACTAGTATGCCTCTACTTGACTAGCTCATTAATCAAAGATGGTTATGTTTCCTAACCATAGACATGTGTTGTCATTTGATTAATGGGATCACATCATTAGGAGAATGGTGTGATTGACATGA